>VZUI01039447.1:0-75711 GCA_013401135.1 Cettia cetti
GGTTGGTGTGACCCAAGGGCAGCACCCAGGACTGGCCTTGTTGAGCCTCAGAGCTCTGGCCTGGGCCCATGGATCCAACCTGATCCTCTGCAGAGCCTTCCTGCCCTCCAGCAGAGCCACACTCCCACCCAGCTGGGTGTCATCTGAGAAATGACTGGGAGTGCCCCCCACCTCCTTGTCCAGATCACCAATAAAGACATTAAACAGGACTGGTCCCAGGTGAGAGCCCTAGGGACTCAGTTTGTCACTGGTCACCATCTGGATTTGACCCCATCCCCCACCACTCTCTGGGCCCAGCCTTCCAGACGTGCAAGAAGCAAGATGGTTCTTCACAAACTAAATGCACATTGATTAAAGTGCCAGAAATCAGAATTACAAACTGCAACTGTACTGTGGCCTGCAGAGGTGAAAGAAATTACAGGAGGATGAGGGCTCTGGACACTTATAGCAGACTATGGTTCTAGCTTGAGTAAGAGAACTCATCCTTCCCAGCAGTCCAAAAATCTCTGGTAGGAATCAGGACAGAGCAGATGTGATGACCAGGAGGACTTTTACTGCTGGGCCACTGTAGAAGAGGGGATGCTGACTGATTTTGTGCTTTTTTAAACAGAAAATGAGATGCATATTAGAGGTTCCCTCAGGAAAGGACTCCCACTCTCTGCCCAGGGTGCCCACATTGGGAGCCCTGTTTCCTAAGGCTTCCTGTGAAATGAGTGGGGATGGCACTTTCAAAGAACAGTCCAGAGCATTTAAATAAGTGGCTAATCCTAGTTTTAGGAACAGAGTTCTCTCCATTCTGATACCAGAGACAGCCCTGGCAGTTGCTCTAAAGTGAGATGCTCCCACAACCCAGAGCAAGGCACCTGCTGAAAATGCTGTGGCAGAGAACATCTCCAAAGTGACATTCCTCTGCTTGATAGCTTCATACACCAAACAGCACAGTGCTGCTCTGAAGGCTTTCACACATTTCTTACAGGCTTCAGTCAAAGTGCACTATGAACATGTGTTTGAACACAGATTTTGGCAAAGCTGAGAATACTGGTAGAAAATAGCAACTGCATGGTTTTGCACATCAATCTGTTAAAGCAAATTGGTACAAAATTGCCAGCAAGGCACTAGGAGAAAGGGTCACAAGAGAATTTATTTCATTATGGTGGTGGCAAAACTGAATGCTGTCTCTAAAAATGTGCTTGATAAAAAAGATAGGAGAAATTGAGTAATGTAGTGCCTGAGGAACAACTGAACTCTTTGAGATAAGACTGCCCAGATGAAATTAACTGAGAGAACTTAATTAATAGAGAACAACCTGAGGACAACTTACTTTTAAATTAAGTTTCTGACAGCTGTAATGCCTTGGGGAAGTCCAGCTCGTAACAGGAATGGTCGTAAACCACAACTTACTCTCATTCAGTTTTGCAATATTTAACTTGTGTATCTCCTACTTCCTTCAACTATTAAAATGGTGTGTGCTGCCTGCCACACCCTTGGGCTCTTTTTGGCCAAGGAACCCAAACATCAGAAGCCACTGTAAAATTTGGAAACTTATAAGAAAAAGCCTGAAATTCAGAATTTGCAATAATGTAACATAAGATCCTCTAGGGCCTCAGTCCAGTGTGTCAGTGAGAGTTAAAATTGCTACCCTGGGTAAGACTGCCTTGCCTGGTATCCAGACCCTTTCAGTACCTTAGGGAAAAAAAACCCAAAAACTATAAGCAGTGCAAGGACACACTTCACCAAAACACTTGAACAGTCTGCAGTTCAGCTTTCCTAAGGCAAAGCTGGGGGCCTGGTCACTAGAAGCTACCAACACATGTACTCCCCACAGACTCCCACTCACCCCTGGAACATGTGCCTGTCTCTCACCACTCAGCGGTGAGGAGGTGGAGTGTGGCCCTACAACACGTGGAGCTCCATCTCCTGCTATCTTGCTCTGACCCACCAGCTTCCCCTGAAGGCACCGTGCAAAGACCAACTGATCCACATTTTTCCACACTACTGTGTTAATGCTCTGTGTCACTCCTACCCTACTACCCCAAACCCTCCATGTCCATCTCTTTCTGGACCTGAGAAAAGACAGCCTACAGTTATCCTTGCCTAGAAATCCAGCTGGTCATCCTCAGTGCTCTTTTCTGAGCATCCTCCAGCACAATCACAACCTTTTGGAAGTGCTAGGAACCAGACCTGCCCAGATTTAGAAAGGTGCACTGCAGCATTCACAGTGGTCTCTGCTCCTCTCCTCCTAAGTCCTGTTTGCTGTTTTCATCACTGCTGACCCTTTAGTGGGAATATCTATTAGATTACCAAGATTTATTCCTACATAGCACCACACCATTGAGAGCTCATCATTTATTGCATTTCAGCTCACACTTATCAATATTGATTTCCCACAGGCATTCCAGAGCCTAAGAACTGCAGTGCTTCAGCATTTAATAGACTCATTGCTTATTACTCATAATTAGCATTCACAAGCAGTCCTTCATGTGGCAGTTCAGCATATTGGTGAGGCTTGGCCTCAGCAACAGCCTTTCAGAGAGTTACACACTGCAGGAACAACATAAAATGGAACATGCCAGGGTTGGGACACCTCCTTGGGTGAGCCCTTAATGAGAAACAGGAAGGGTCAGAAGAGTTGGTTCCCACACACAAATTTCCATATTTGCTGCAAACAGCCCCTGCTGCCCATCAGTTAAATCTGCTGCTCAGAGCTGTGGCTGACATCCTGTTTTTTCCAGCCACCATCCTCCTGCACAAGTTTTTTATCAGTACTTGGAGTACATTGTAAGAGACAACTGCTTGAATACTGACTGTACAGGCATTTCATCATGGATCTTTAAATAAGAGATGCTTTATATTCGAAGGAAATGGCATTCTCTGAATGATGTGCTCATTCTCTGAGAATGCCATGGGTGTACAGGCTTTGCTTTCAAGCTAAGGGGTGTCTGATTTCTTGTGTGCCACCTGCAGTGGCTGCCAAGAAGTGAAATGTTCTTGGGTCAGGAGCTAGGCTATTGCACAAACTCCCAATGTCACAACTACTGAGAAACAACTAATTCTCAAGTTGGGTCAGAGCAGCTCACTTTTCCTTACATGAGTCTTCACAGGGTCTGGCTCCCAGATATCCCCAAAGCACTAATGGGAGGCCTCTGGCTTACAAATCAGCTGGACAATATTCACAAGGCACTTTCCAATGCTACTAAACTCTTTCATTTCCTGTTTGAAAACACAAAAGCCCTACTCTACCTAACTCAAACACATTTCCTAAGTAAATCGCACAAAGAAGGGGAAAAAAACCCAACTGGGAGGGTGAATAGTAATATTTCAACTTTTAGGAAACCAGAATTAAAATATAAGTAAGGAAAAAAGGACAATGCACATGGTGCACCCAGTTTAAAACTTATTTTCACTTCCCTGTGTAGTGCCAGACTTTTCAGGAGCCATCTTTGCTCATAAGCATCCAGAGAGATGTTATCTTAGTAAGAAAAATCCACACAGACAGAAAATCTTCCCATTAAGAATACTAATTACGAAAGAAACACCCAAAGGAGTCAGTTTTCCAAACTTACTATTCTCTCCCCTTCAGTAACTCTCCAGAAGCTCTTCCAAGAGCTTGTCCCAGCAGTCAGGATGCAATTTCTGGGGAAGAGGGCTGAGGCCAGGCTCGGAGGTCTCCCATGCAGGGCAGCACAAAGCACACAAGGGGAAGTTGTGCAGCAGTACTCTGCTCTAAAAACGAAACCATGGCCCCATCCGGAACTGAATCGTCTGTGTGCTGGTCCCTGCTGCAGAGGCTGAAATAAACAGGAATACAAGGGCAGGAAACATGCAGCCCTGCAACACCAGAAAGTATTAAAAAGATGCATGGTTGTTCCTGGATGGCATTGCCCAGCATGACTAGGCTATTCTGGTTTGGGGGGACTCACAAAGCACTTTTGCTTTGTGTATAACAAAAAACTAGCCAAGAGCAGACAAGATCATGTTCCAATACACCTTTCCCTCGTGCTCCTTCAAGTATTTTATAAAGCAGATCAGGACCACTATACCTACCTGGCAGAACGAGAAACCTAAAAATTAACTCATTTGTCCTTAGAGAGGAATTTAGCCACACAAAGGCCCAAAACCTTCATGTGAGACAAGAGTTATCTTCAGTAGGCAGTGCTGCTGCTCTTACTCCCCTTTTACATCACTGATTAAAGAGGAAGAGCTTCCTACAGAAACCACCATTCCTGGATATTTCCTCCAGGTATGAGTTGCATTTATTAACACATCTTTTTTCCTCAAAAACCTGATGTAGTGACCAGTGCATGGAGTATCCAGACTTCTGCAGAATAGCAGAAGTCAATCCTGTATGAGTTGCATTTGAATTCATGCCTACAATGCCTAAAGATTTTTTCCTTTTATACATTTCTCATGTATTTGTAGCTTTGCAGATTGTTAATACATGGTTATATAGTTCCTAGAATTTTTCCTACCCTTAGATTTTAGAGTAATAAGCAAACCCTTTTAACATTCCTGAAATTCTGCTGAGGCTTATTCTCAAGAAGAGAGCTTCCAACAAGGACATTTTGTTTTGCAAGCAGAATCTGAGGAGACATCACAAGAAAATAGGGCAAAGAAGCCCCTGGGCCATCTCCAAGGGGCTGCTCACCCAGGGTGGGTGTTTCTGTAAGTTCTCAAAGCACATCTCATGCACACACCCCCACCACAAACACCTGGCCCCCACATGAAAATAGCCATTGAAGAACAATTCAAGGATTCAACAGCAATAACAAGTTCTGATAATGCTTTTCCCTGCTTCTCCACATGGCCCTGCTGTATTGGAGAGCCACTCTACACTCTCTGCACACCAGAGCAAAGGGAAGCTCACCATTCATAAGTTCTTCCCACAGATTTTTCCATTGAGAGAGAAAAAAAAAAAAGTAGAAAACATAGTAATCATTATTTGTTTATTTGAATAAATAGTACAACTGTCAAAAACCATGCATAAACATTCCTGCTGTGAATTTTAGCAAACATAGCATTGCATTGTAACTTGCTTACAGTACACAACTCTTATCACTAAGATGGATGTCTCCAGCATACGACAAGTCCAGAATTTTATCTGCAAAGCTGGTTTTTAGTAGTTAGAAATTCAGAGTAAACACTGTTAAAAACAGTAGAAAAGACTCTTAAAAAATACATTAATACTGAAAGCACTGGGGTGTGGGGAAAAGGAGTAAGAAATCCTATAAGGTTTAAATTGATTTTAAAAAAATCTGCCACTGTTGGTTTTTCATCTTGAAAAACAGAATGCAGCTGAGGACTATCTGAGCTTCTTATGTGGTGATACAGCCCACTGTAACTGAGTGTGTCAAGTAAATGCACCTAAAAGCCAGGGTGTATGGACTGGAAAAGAGACATTCATTAAGTACTTACAAATTCAGGAGCTTTAATGCTGCAGAGCATTCAGCATTCCAGATGAGCTCAACAGGATTCAGACTGGTACCCATATGTAAAACCCCAGTAACACAAAGACATAATGAATAACATTTTTAACACTGACTCAGCTTTCTGAGAGGTAAAGAATAATCGTGCATGTGTCACAGAAAGGTATGACAAAAGAGAGGCTTTGCCTACACGGCTTCTCCTGGAAACTGGGCTGACTGGGGTGCAGCCACACTTCAGCTCAATCTGCCCTGCTCACAAATCTGGTTAATAATAAATACAGTGTCTACAGAACAGTGAGCTAGCCAGACAGCCAGGAGCCAAGGAATGAAAAAAGTGTTTTCCCTGTGCAACATCTACCAACAAACAAGACCACAACAGAACGGGCTGTGACTCCTGATCCAGGGAGCAGTCCTTTCTGACAGGGATATTAACAGAAGGAATGCTAAAGAAGACCCATTGTTGTAGCAAAGGGACCAGAAACACATAATTCAACAAAACAGACACTTTTATAACCTGTCCTAGCCTGCTCACCTCTGCTCACATGCCCTGAAGATGCCAGCTCTATGATCCCACCTCAGAAACAGCCATTCCCCTCTCCAAAGCCAAGTTACTCTCACCAATCTCTTCTTTTTATCTTCTGTTTGTTTTTGATATTAATACTGCTTGCAATCTCAAAACCTACACTCTGGAGGTCTCTCCCAGCAACTCAGAGCATATAAACAGAGCTGGCACCTCCACATCACCTGAAGGAAGGGGGGTGGAATAACAGACTTGCTTCCTGCAAATAATCCTGCATTAAACAAAAAGTTTGAGAGATCTTTCAGTTCAGTGACCTTCCAGCCTCATGATACCTTAATTTCTCTGCACAAAAGTTAGACCAATTTCATTCACCTGCCAGGAGAGCTGTCCCACCAGGCCTTCATGCTTGTGCAAGTCTCCTCAGTTGGTGTTGTGGTGTTTAGTGGCCCCATCTGAACTGCACATCCACTTGTTCCAGGCTCAGAATAAACAGTGAGAGGTCAGCTCCTTCCTAAAGTACAGGCATGCAAAGATTCCCCAGAGAGCCTTGCAGAGCACAGGAGATCTGAATTTTTCATGCAAAGAAAGGGCAATTTCCTCCCATCTTTTTTTAGAGGTGTGAGGAGAGGTGATCCAAGCAATCCAAATACTAGAACTCAGAACCCAAAAATACAAAGCAAAGAAGCAGAAGCTCATTTCTCTCCCTTTTAGAAGAAAAAATGTTTGAGAAGGGAAGGAGAAAATCCCAATTGTAAAATTATACCATTCAAATAGCATATTTTATATTGAACCTGAGCTCAAAGGCAAATAACATCTGGTGAAAAAAAAAATCAATTTTTATGGAAAAAAGATGCCAACTTATAACAGGACTTGAGTGAGCCCATGGACCAGAGCAGTTCTCACCTGCTCTCCTCCAGGGCACCCTGCCTACTGTTTCACCCAAAGGAATGGCTGCCCATAAAACAAAAGTTGCTGCTGTGATACATAAAAACAGCAATCAAATCTCTCCTCCGTGTGCTCGAAGGAAAAGGATGATATTGAACATATATTCCACATATCATTTACTCTGGAAATGCCAATCCCATTTCCTCCATAAAGCTCTCCTCAAAAATCCACTCAGGTGGCTCCTGTTCCAGCACATTCCCTCTGTTAGTTTCAGGAAGGACTAGGGAAAATTCACTAATCCAGCCTGTGCCTGTGTGACCAGCTCCTGACCAACCTGACTGAAGCTGCCTGCTTAACAGGTGACAGTGGCCTTAGCAACCAATTTTCTCCTAGAAAAGAGATTAAATAAAAACTAGACATCAAAAGATTAGTTGGTCATCCCATTGCAAGACTTATTCTGTGTAAACACTGAATGGAAGTAACACTGAGTAAAAAGAGGTGAACACAAAACCTGAAGCTTTTGCCATTAGCTTAGGACAGTGCCTGTAATTCCCCTCAGCCCAACTCACCAACAGAACACACAAACCCTTATTTAACAGAAAAGGCTCAGCTTCAAAATAAATTCCAATGGTGATTTTCTACTGTTAGCACTCAAAGCCAGGAAAACCATCAAATGCCAGTTGCAGCTAAGGAGTATGCAAAAGAAGGTCTTTTGCAGAAGCAAAGAATCTCAAGCCATGAGGAAGATCTCATGTTTTCCCTGCTTATCAAAGTAGTTAGTGGTATATTTCCTTTCTCAAAAGAACATTTGTGGATTATAGCAAACAACAGATCCATTTGGCAAAAGTGTGAAATACCTACACATTTTCAAGTGACCTAGAGAATACACATGCATCATTTTTAGTGGGATTGTCTTACAGCTATAGAAAGAACACATCAACTGTAGGAAAAATGTATGAAGTACATAGCATAAGGCACAATGGGAGCATGCAGAGGACGTGTTTATTGTAGCTTCTGCCTGAGGAGGTTGAAAGATGAAGAGACCTCAGCAGCTTCCAGGATCACTCAACATTCTTGTACTTCGTGAAGAGGTTGTACAAAACCCTGAGGGTAGACTTCAGGTCCAAGTTGACAACATCTGTAGAAGAAAAGGAGAAATCCTTAATTTGCATTTCGTTTTCCCCTCATTTGTCCTGACAGGAACAGAAGTCCCCACATCTCTGAGCTGATGGAATTGTGAATAAAAAAATTCACGGAGTTCTGCTCTCCCCAAGCCTTTTAAATGTCCTGCATGGTGTGCTTCAAACCAGCTTTACAATCATACAGTGACAGTAACTCCTCTCTGGGAAACAGAAGGTGATTCCCTTCCTCAGCTAAAATTGGCTAGAAAGAAACTCTGTTTCTGTGAGTGACCTGGGATAAAGGCTTTGGGAAATACCCTTGATGACTTCCCTGGCCACAGTAGCAGTGAACAAGCAGTTACACACATCCTGAGGTACTGAACCACATCCACAGCTTTGCAATGATATGGTCCATGAATTAACAAAGCCTGAATCCTTAGCAGACTCCAAGGTTTTTATTATTTAATATCCCTTCTTATCAGGCTAGGCCAGGGAACAGGTCTGGAACTGCTCTCAGGAAAAAAACTTTCCTGTTAGCACCTCTCCACCTATACTACAATAAAATGCCAAGAATGCAGGGATTCTGGAGGGAGGCATAGCACAGAGAAGGCTGAAGTGGTAGAAAGAAAGTTTGAATATAACATGTAAGAAATTAGTAGGAAGAAGCAAAAAAAATACAGTGAACAATATATATGGAAGCAGAAATGAGGAAGAAAAGATAATTAAAACAGCACCAAAAGTCCTGGGAGGACCGCAAACTGTTAACAGACCAAGTACAACTAATGTGATGTCCAAGGGAACCCCCCACTGTCTGCTTTGAAGAATCATTGCCAGGACCTCTCCACCCTTCCTTCCCACCCCACTCTAGACACCACTCTAACCCCCACTTCATCTGGTACATTCAGCAATCTCTCAGACATTCTTTCTACCCCTTCTCCCTATATTATTTTACATATTTCATTTATGATTTTCAGTTCCCATTTGCAGAGGAATCTTCTCCTGCCCCAAAGAAAGATCCTAATTGCTGTGAAGTCATGCACCCTGAAAAAAGAAATTTCCAATCTGGATAATGAAAATACAAAACTTCTAATTTTTCCAGGTATCATAGAAAGTTGATACCAAATTAAAAAAAGCCAACCCAAAGTAAAACACATGCTTAACACTGAATATTTTCTTAATTTTTTCTTTTTTTTTCCGTCTTCTAGTGGTGGAAATTCCATCTCCATTCCTTGACAATGCAGACCGATGGTTAACAACCACTGTTGCAAAAGTTATACTGTAATTCCAGTTTGCCATTTTCCTAACTTTCAGACCTAGTTATGTCTTTGCTGCATTAAAGAGTAAGCAGTGTGCAATGCATCCTCCCTGTGTGGGTTCCTTACTGATCAGTGTCTAACAGGTATTTCCAAGAATAAGCATATTCTCAGCCTCCTGTTTCTTCTAATAAGGTAAAACATGTGAAGCATAACATTACCAACAACAACTAATAAAATGTTAATGGAAAGTGGCAATGCACTCTAAAAGTAGTTTAAAATATTCCATTAATTTAAAACTTTGACAGTCCATAACAACCTCATCAGAGGATACTAAATTAATCCACCACAACGTAGTTCTGCTGCTGGCCCAATCCACTGAATTTGACTGGAAGAACAAAGAGGAGATGACCTGTATGGCCCTATTTTTGTTTACACCTGTACACAGACACACTACAACATTTAAGATCTATTGCTTGCAAGCATTGCAGAAAGCAAGGCCTATAGGGATAAAAATGATGTTCTGCTCTAGACAACATTTTTCCTTAAATCCTACAACTAATTAAACTGGTTGGACAGCCAGGCCCACCATCTCAAATCCTGGGGGCAAGTTCTGGGAACCTCACATCAGAAAAGACCTTGAGGGGCTGGAGCGTGTCCAGAGAAGGGAATGGAGCCGGGGAAGGGGCTGGAGCACCAGGAGGGGCTGAGGGAGCTGTGGGGGCTCAGCCTGGAGAAAAGGAGGCTCAGGGGGAACCTTCTGGCTCTGCACAACTCCCTGACAGGAGGGGACAGCCGGGGGGGTCAGGCGCTGCTCCCAGGGAACAAGGGACAGGATGAGAGGGAAAGGCCTCAGGCTGTGCCAGGGCAGGTTTTCCCAGTTGGGTATTGGGAAAATTTCTTCAGCAAAGGGGTTATCAAGCATCAAAACAAGCTGCCCAGGGAAGTGGTGCCGTCCCCATCCCTGGAGGAATTTAGAAGCTGTCTAGATGTGGCCCTTGGGGATGTGGCTTGTGGTGAATATGATGGTGCTGGGTTAATGGACGAACACAACAATCTTAGAGGTCTTTTCCAACCTAAACAATTCTAGGATTCTAATCCAAGAGGCATTTACTACCCAATTCATTCTAAAGGGCCTGGATTCACCTGACAGTTTTCCCAGCCTATTGATGAACAAACAATGGATCAGAGTATGGCATTAACAGAGCATAACTATACACAGATTTTAATGGCAGAGCTTCAGATTCTCTGTCAAAATGAATTATTGTTCTGTGAAACACACATTGCAACACACAACTGGCAAGATCTTACAAATGACACTACAGTAACAAGCCATTCCCAAGATGTGACTGTCCTCTCCAAGGGAGCAGTTTTTCAAGGGCCACAGTCAGTTTCAGGCACACAGATACCACAGCAGCACACTCACTCCAACAGCTGGGAACTGCTGCCAGGAATGACCACAGAGAAGAGGAAGAGATGGTACACCTGCAAGAGATGGTACATCCTGCAGCAGCACAAAGCAAATAGGATGAGCTAATTTGGCTCTCCAGCTTATATTAATAATTAAATTTTTAATCAGTAAAACACTTAAAAGCATATTTTGCTGTTTATTGAATCTACACAAGGAAGTGTTTTACCATTCATGATAGTGTTATGATGTCAGAGAGCCCTGTGGGAAGGTAGCCTCTTCTGGTTTTCATCATTCTTTTCTGCATTCTTCAGGAGCGTTTTTCATCCCCCCAGTTTACAACAACAGTACTGACAGCACATATATGCCATTTAGTAATGCCTTTTGCCTTTTTCCCCCCCTCTATAACCATCTCCACTGTTTGTTAATCTATTTACTATCACCACTTTGTCTCATTTTAAGTCAGACCAAATGTTTCTTGGGGGTCCTCATTTTCCTTTGTTCTGTAGAAGCTTGTAACACATACACAGTCTGTAACACCAGGAATAAAAACTAGTCATTTAGCAGTCATAAAGTTTTAATTCCTCCTTTTATCCCCAGTGCAAAGAACAATGCAGACCTCATCAATAATTAATGTTAAAGTTCAGAGACTTAAAGGGAAAACTTGGGTTTTACATTTTTTAGTTCTGAGTTCCACATCCACGTAAATCAGGAAGATCTTTTGCTACAGGTTCTCCTAAAAAAACCCTAAAGCCTTCCAGTTATCTACCTCTCAAATCCAATCACAGGAGTCCAGACTAGCACCAGCTGTAAGAATTACAAGAATTAGACCATGAAAAGCTTTCTGCTTGGATTGTTATTGAAAACACCAGCTGAATTTATAATGTAGCACTGAGCAGCTCTTGAATGTCTCACTAAAGCTCCACTTGGACACCTCAGTGAATCTGCTCCAGACAAGCAGCATAGGTAGGATATACCCCAGGCAGACAATGAATCCTTTGGAAAACTCTCAAGGGGCCCGTTCACAGCTCCACTTTGTGGTGTTATTGCTACTTTAAATGGAATTGCACTTGAAATACACCTGCTCTGATGACTTTTACACAGTTTAAAGCCACTGTGGCACGTCCATACCTTCAGGGCGAGCTTTTGGCTTCTTCAGGCCTCCATCTTGCATCAGCTCAAATGCAAAAGAAACATTGTGCACCTGAAAGAGGTAAAGGGTTTAGAATCTCAGAGTTATGTAGGCATCAAAAAATTTTAATCAAGTTTTTTTTAGATGCTTTACTCTCTCTGTACATGATAATTCAATTTAAATCGGTATTAAACATTCACATGTTCAAGCATAGAACCATAAAGTGCTTGAGGATGGCAGTTCCTGGGCAGGCTGTGCAGAGGACCTGCAAAACAGGCTAAGCCCAAGTGTACATAAAGAGCTTCTGAACAAACCCCCACAGATCACACAGGACCATCAATTCAGAGGAAAGAAAATGGACAAAAAGGGAAGGCAAAAGAAGGCAAGTGTCTTCATTTAATCTCTCCTTTGTGGAACGAAATTTAAAGAGATCTGCACAGCAGATTTCTTGTCCATGCTTACTGAAATTTAGGCAAGGTAATCAGCATTATAAATTCTATGCAGTTTTGTTACTGCACACAACAGTTATGGGAGATACATTGCTTCTTACTCAGGATTTTATTTAATCTCCTTTACCTACTGCAGTTCCTCCTCATTCATTGTGACAAAACCAATCACTTTCAATGTGGGGGTTTTTTTCCCCCAAAACACAGAGCCTACCTCTCTGTCTTCAATTTACAAATCCCCATTCCTCAAGGCTGAGTCTCCACACAAAACCACAGCTCGACTTCAGGAATACTGGGCAATCTTTATGAATTTCAACCGTTAATACTAAAATTGTAACCGAACAGATGCTGGCTGCAACTCAGCACCCTGCACTTCTACAAGGGCAAGAATTGAAGCTAATGGGATAAAGAAGCAAGAGAAAGCTCTAAAGGATGTGTGAGATGCAATAGAGAACCATCCCTCCCAGAGATGTACCTTTGCTGAGGGGCTGACATCAACAATCCGCGTGGAAGCTGTTACAAAACCCCCACTTTAAACAGCACTCAGAAAGCATCCCATCTTTTAACTTTAGCCAGTGTTCAACCCCTGACCTGGCCCCTCTCCTGCTGCAGCTCAGCCAACACAAAGCTTGTCCTCTGCACTGCAGAGCCTGGCGGAGTAAAAAGCAGGGGGCACACACAGGGCTGCAGCAGGACCAGGCTCGGGGTATTCTGATACACTGAGACCAAATATACACAAATGCATGTGCAGGTCTGGGAACAACTGCAGACAGAGGCAAACTTCTGGTTGTGACATTAAAACACAGCCTAAACACTTTTCTCACTGTGAACACAAGGAGGGGCACAGGACAATGGAGCAAGAGTGGGGCTGAGAGCAAGAGACCTACAAACAAGAACATTTCAGGCAGTACTACAATCTAAAAATTCACTTTGGTTATGCAAAGTGCTACACAATACAGAGCACTCAGTAGTGTATTTATTCATCCTGGATATTCGTGAGCTTTATGTGTTGTCTGATGCCAGGAACAGAACACCTTTCTTCCTCAACTGAGGGGAATTTACCCATTCATTTCACAATGTTTTAGTGCTTTTAACTATCAAGGGCCACACCCCTTAGCTACATCTCCTGAAGACAATATACCAGGTCCTGTTTCACCTGGTACAAGAAGAAAGGATAAAACAATTGGAAAAGACATGTGATAATAATGCCGAACAAACACAACCTGGAGTTTCTACCCACCTTTTGATCAAAACTTTCAGGTGTTAAGTAGAAGTTGTGAAGTGGCACAAAATAGTCCTCAAGGAGACCCATGAGCAAAACCAAGTAAACACCATCTGCAAACTAAAGAGAAATATAAGGAGAAAGCATCTGTTTATAAATCAGCATTCATAAACAAGAACAAAGAATGCTTGGCCCAAATAATGCATTTTGATTTTTTTTTTTTTTTTTTTTTTTTTTTTTTTTTTTTTTTTTTTTTTTTTTTTTTTCTGGCACAGAGGTAGGAGATAGTTCAGGAGTCTGTTCTTGCTTTCCTCATGTTCATTTAATTTGTTTGAGGAATCCTGCCAACTTCACAGCATTAGTTTAAAAAACCCTCAAACTTCCTGGGAAACATGCTTGCACATTATATACCCCCAGCCCTACTGCTACAGTATCTGGTCATTTCAACCACAATCCCTCTCAAGTTGTGTGTGTGAGACATGAGAAACTTTGTGCTTAATCAAAACTCAAAATTAAGTCTCCCCTGTCACAGGTAGGAAGTCGAATTTCATACAAGAATTTTTTTTCCCCAAGTCAAAATAGATTGTTTATGGTTTCAGCATATACCAAATAAAATCCTACATATTTTCAGCCACCTTATTCAGTGTTCCTACCAGACCAGATGGCTACTGACTGATTAAGGGGGATCATGTTATGCAGCCCTAAGTCTTCCCACTTGTGATCCAGATATGGCACATGTGACATCCTCTAAAAAATGAATTCTTGGGTGTCTCAAGGCATGAAGCAACAATTTCTTGTGACAGCGCAGATTCAGTCGCCCAAATATTTCAGCAAAGCTGTAAAATAGCAGTGAATGAATGACTGGTATTATACCAAGCCAGGCTCAAATGAATTACCCATAATCCTTGAATAGTTCTCTGGATACTGTGCTTATCTTTTTGCCAAGACAATAAGATTACCATCTCTCACAGCTCAGTAAACTCTGGAAACAAGACCTGATTCTGCTTAGCCAAGCCCACATCTGCAAGTTTGCAATTTACATAGATTACATCCAAGAAGACAAAGCCTCCTACCTGGGTTTCCAACTCCGTTACTTCCAAATTCAGTTTATTCAAGTGTTTGTTCACAAAGGTGATCAGAGACTATTAAAAAAAAAAAACAGCAGAATTGGTGATGTCAGACTTTACACTCAGTGCTGATGTGAAAGGGTTAACATAACCTTTAAAGACATTTTTTAAAAACACAGTATGCATGTTTGCTGCCTGCTTTTGCACAAATAAGCAGGCAGAACTGCTGTTTTTGTTGCATCAGATGCCAGCACTCAGCAGATGGAGCTGTTACAGGCAGCCTTCCCAGCACATCAAGCAAATTTGAATGTCCTGGGAAACTGCTGTGATGACATGGGTGCCTGAAGATGAAGTGAGCAGTAGGAGCATTTACCGTCCCCATTAATTTTTTCAGGTCCTTGAAGGTGTCAACAGCACAGTGTTGTGCACACAACTCTGTTCCTGGAGGGATGTGTGCAGTCAGCACAGATAACAGCCAGGATGTAGCCCAGGTCTGGGATTTCTATTCCAGATGCAAATCCTGCCATTACAAACCTGATCTGTACTAATGGATTGTAGCACAGAGATCTGTCAGCTCGCATACACCACTTGCAGAAGGCACACAGAGTAGAGTGTTACCACTTTCATTGTGTGGAAAGAGTTAAGTTAGCTCTTTATCCACTTAAAAACACTTTTCTAGAAGACATTTCAGGCTGGAAAGATAAAAATCTTCCTGAGACTTCAAAGCATCATTTTAAAAGCACACATCTTTTATTTCACACAAAGGGAAGGGACAATTTACAACACTGATCTTCACATACTGCTGTCCTAATAAGCAGCTTAACAGCCAGGCTGGAACTATCTGATGGAACTACATGGAATATCCTATATATTCCCCCAAAGCAGCAAGAGCTGGCAGAGAGAGATAAGCAGCTACATTACCCCTCTGCTCTAACACAAAGCCATGTCAAAAATACATCTGGATGGATGTGTTGTGCAATGATGCTCAGCCTTAAAGCACAAACCAAGGGACCATAGGAATAAGTTCTTGGCACCTGGACAAAAGCAGCTCTTTTACAAGAGCTTTATATTCAGGAAACTTCTTTATGAGTGAATCACATTTTAGGGTACTGTGAAAAACATCACCTGGCATTGAAACAGCGATCCTTGGGGATAAACACCCTTTTCACCACTTCAGATTCCTCTTGTTATTTGCTGGATGTTTCTGAATATCTTTCCAAAAGCATAGAAAAAAGTTGCAGCGTGGAAAATAAAGCTAGGAAATCACTTTTTACCTTTTTGACTACGCTGAGCTTGTCTGGTGCGTGATCAAAAAGCGTGTCAAAGGCATCGCGCTCTGGTTTGGGGGGAAAAAAATTAAAATCAGAGCACTTCCAACTGCACAAGTGGGGGAAGCAGGTTTCCTGTCCAAAGCTTAAAGGTTTTTCTCCTTAGAAAGTCACGTAACAGAGACCCAAGCTGAAAGTCAGCACCCTATTTTGGTGTCTGGCTCCATGCCAGAGCAAACTGGGAATTCAAGAGGTAGCTGAAAATAAATATATTCACTGATTATGTTTCTACCTTCAAAGCACCATCTATCAATATCCAATCCAACCTGTTTTCAACATAGTTTTTAACAGCTTTTCGATGATCAAATACTATTTATTTACAGAGCACATTTTAATAGTTTTCTGCTGTCAAATAAATAAACATATTTACTTTTTAAATTCCTTTGGTATCTGAAGATGCATTATTCAGCTCCTCTAGCACCCTGACATCACTTACTTTCCAATGCCCTATTAATATTTAATGTAGATACATTTCAAGAGGAGAAATTATAGTTTTGACATATTATAATGGGCAAATAAAGAGAATAAATTACTTTTTTCCTAATCCTTTACAAGAGCATACATCTTTAAAATGAGAAATGACTTAATGCCAGTAAAAAAAATAAATGCAAAAAGGGAAACCTCTTGGCAGCAAGACCAAAAGAAATGGGCTTTTTTTAGAAGATGAGACAAACAGTTGGTAAGGCCTAAACTTCAAAGTCTAGCAAATACAGAGAAGATAAGATTCTCCATGCAAAGGAATTAGATCTGGTCCTGCCCATTATGGTCCTCATCAGCATGGAGTAACAAAACCTGCCCCCACAACACATTCCAACCTCCTGGAATTGCTCAACCCATTGTCTTGATCTGCTGACAGAAAAAAATGACCAGATTTCTGTGCCTGACAGAAATCAAACAAACAAAAAAAAAATTCAGGGTTAACGTTATCACTTACCAAATCTTCCCATCATCATCCTGCAAATCAGAGAATTCAAAAACATTAAGTTAGTTCATGAACAACCAGTTTGAGAAGACAAGAGAATGACCCTAAAAGGAATTTTGAGTTTTCCTTTAATATGCAGAGGGCAAATAACTTATACAAACTCAGGGGGGCTGAGCACATCACAAAGCAGACCCAAGCTGCAGGAATGCCCCCAGCAGAGCACCAGTGATGTCAGGGAAATCCATTTGAAATTAATGGAAATGCTTAATTACATTTTATGCCCAAGTGTGACTTCTTATCCACACCTTTTATGATGAAGGGAGAAAGACTAAATGTGCTTGTGTGTGCATTTTCACAAATATAATCTAAACCACACAGCTTAAAAGAAGCAAAGCTATCTGTCTCACTTTAACCTGTTTTCTCTGAAGAAAACACATTCTAGGTAAATGTTATGTAAATAAAACTGCCATATATGAAATAAATACATAGCCAGAGAAATCACCAGACATATATGCAGTTTATCAGCTGAGAATCAGGCCCTGATTTGAAAGTATTCAGTGAATGCCTGATCCTGCTGATCACTGCATTTTCCATAGGTGTACTTGTATCTGGATATGCAACCCATTAAGCAGTAACCTCTAAATACTGTAATTACTATGTAATATTAATTAGCACCATAAAATACATGTATAAACACACATGCAAATCTGCAAACATCTTCCTTGCTAAAAATGTCCAAGCCCCAGCCTGCAGATCACATCTTGCAAACCACATCTGGAGGAGAGCACAAGATCTCTGGAGGAGAGTTCAAGGGCACAGGAGAGAGGGGAGGAATTTTGGCCCACAAACCTGAGCCCAGAGCTCTGATCCTACAAAAACCACTGTGAGATCTTTAATGTCCACACAGAGACATTGTGATCTCATTTGTGAGCACTTCCATCATCCCCACTAAGCACCACATGGTGCTTCATTTATCTTCAAAGCCATGGGAAGCTGAGCCAGCTCTACAGGGGGCCAATACACTGATAAACTGAGGGAGGGCTCATGTAAGCCCCTCTCAGAAAAGCTGCCTTCAGGCCATGTGAAGGAAAACCTCAGCTTTCAGTTGAAGCCAAAATGCATGTCTAACCTTCTCCTTGTAAAAAGGACTGTAAAAACGTAAAGCAAAGTAAGCTGATACAAAAACTGGAAAGAGAAGAGGTTTCTTTATTTATTTTTTGCTGAGGTCTTCTCTCCTTACAGCTTTAGTTCTACCACTTCAGTTTAGAGAGCCGTGTCAAAGAATTGCCTTCTGTCAAACTAATTCTTCCACAAAATATCTACATTAGCCCTTCACTTAATAGTGAAAGTAGTACTAAGCAGAAAGCAGATATATACAGCTACATCCAGCAGGCAGGGAGAAAAAAGGCTCACAAAAGTCACTTTCACTTATAAGCTTCTAAGACAAGAATTTCCAGAGGACACTTCTCCCTTGTAGCATATTTTCAGAGCCCTAGTTATTTCCATGTAGTTAAAAAAGTACCACATGAAGGGATTTCATTAATTTAGCAAAGATTACACTTTTCTCTCATCCCTAGAAAAAGTCTCACATCCCATACCAAAGTGTTTTGTGCTTACTCTGTGGTGGTGGTCAGCTCCTCTGAAACATGAGTGGTCTGAAGGAGGCCTTCACGTTTCTGGAAAGGAAAATGGAATTAGCAAAAGAGCAGCTCATCAGGGGCTCATTCAGCATCTTTCAGAACACCAGAGGACAGAAGTAGATGAATTCACTAAATTTCACAGAGGCAGAGGTGAAACAGGTGACACAGGAGGGTTCACCCCCAGAGCAGTGCCATTGATCAGGCTGAGAGCCAAAAGGATGATTGGGAAATGTATATTTTCACCTATATTTGCAGCTAATTGCCTCACTAACAACCTTCCTCCTCAGACCACCATCAATTTCATGGCTGGAACACAACCTAGAGTTTGTCAGCCCCGTCTTAGACCCCCGCAGGGCAGCTGGTAATGTCACAGTGCAGCCACATCTGGCAGCCTGACTCTTCTGGGACAGAAATCCATGGATGGCTGCTCCCAGGCCAAGGTTCCAGAGTGGTGGCACAGCTCTCCCAGAGCAGGCATGGCCCTGGGGCCACTGCCACATGCCTGACAGGGACACATCCTCCAAGGAAACACAGGGAGCACTGGAAGTTCAGCTAATGGTTTCACAATGAACAGTACTTCCCTGATACCAGGTTGTCTCTCCTTGGCAGGATTTTCTGCATGATAAGGAGCCTCTACCCAAGAGAAACAGTATGTGTTGAGACTGTTTCAAAATACCTCAGGGTGTGGAAGTGCTTTCATCTGAGTGATAAACTTGCTTAGCATCTCCATGGGTTCCTTTCAAAACTGTGCCTGAATGGAGGAATTTCTTTCCTCCCTCCCTTCTTTGTACTCTAAAAGAAAGAGCTCAAATCTCAGCAACCATCTAGGAACCAGGTCTGTCAGAATGACTTAGGGGAGGGTTAATAAAACTTTCCAGCTCAGGTAAGCAGGGAATCAAACACCCTGGGCACAAGCTCTGTACACCTTTACCATCTCAATCATTTTCACCAGATGAACCTCAAGCAAAAACTTATTAAGGAGAGCAGCTTCAAGGAGAAACACATCCTTCCCCAGAAGCAGTTTGAGAAACAAGAATTGAAATCTAAAAACCAGTAAGAGGAACTCATGCCTCTCCACTCCCTGCTGGAGAAATGAAGGCAAGCAGAGCTGCTGGGAGGGAGGGAGGCACGGAGGGAGCTGTTCCAGCTCCATGCCTGATGGGGCTTTGTGCTGCCAGCCCTCACTTCCCTATCACACTCCTATCTCATCCTGCTCCCCTGAGGGAGCCATGGGAATGGTGCCAGGAGGTTTGGGGAGAAAGCCAGCATGACAGCATGGATGGAAAAATGAGCAGGCATCTGACAGGCCAGTACTTTCCTGCATACAAAACAATGCTGTCTTTATTCCATCCCACCACCTCTCTGCTATATCAACACAGGGCTCAGGGCCTTCCAGGCACCTGAAGATGGTGTAACCTGTGAACACAACCTCAGTAAGTGATGAGTAATGCCTCCAAGTGCCTGATAAGAAATAGGAATGGATTCCAACACTGGCTGCCCAGCTGGTGGAAAAGGAAGCACTGCTCCCCTCCCAGCCAGCTGAGCATGCTGCTCTCACAGCAAGCCTAGGTCTCCTACATTGCAATCCAAAAGCAAATATCATTCCTTGATAAAAATGTTGATTCCTTCCACTGCTGGCACCAGACACATTTATTCATCATCTTGCCTTGACTCTGACCATTCTGTCTGCAATTCAGACTAGAAGGGAATTTATAAAACAGCCCAGATCTCCCAGCTGCAACAAGGTGGGACATGCTGCAATTTTAAGAATGAGGCTGAGGAAAGCTAAGCATAAAAGCTAATTCCTGAGCCTTGCAAAAATAACCAACATGGTAAGCCTTAAGGACAATTTTTACACTTAATTCTGTGAACTTTTTCGTTTTCCTGAATTAGGGTATTTCTTCACCATGCAAGCTTATATTTCAAATAGCAGGCAGTAGAATCAGCTGGAAAATCTCAGTATTTTCAGTTCTCACTGGAAGCACCACCAAAACCAACAGAGTTTCTCTGGTCCCTGCCCTTGCTGAGGAGGGCTAGAATGACAGGCATGTGTTGAGTGGCACCAGCATTAAACCATGTATCACCCTCAACTCTTAACTCAGCACTTAGAGTAGCTGCCCAGAGGATTTTAACAAGAAGGCTCACCAACCCTTGCTCTGCCAGGACCCTTCTTGAATAACTTGGGCATACATTGCCATGGTTACCCAATTTCCTATTTCACACTAAGAAAACAGCAAGAAAACTAATTCTGAAGGTTGATTTCAAAAAGGCTTTCAAGTTGCTTCCAAGTAACTCTTTCAGGTACTTGGCTCTTGAGAGTGGCTACGTCATGGAGGCTATTATGAAATAATAAAAACAAAAGTGATTTTCTGCTGGGTTGGTCTTGTAGTTGTTCCACATAATAAGGAAAGACAGATATCTAAAGTTCTTCCTCCCAAGGAAGGTAAAACAAAGTTATCTCCAAAATGCTTGTGGGTTTCTGAGCAAACTAACAGTGCAGGACCAAAAAAGGATAGTGCACTATTTGACAGACCCAGATTGAGATACAGCTATTTCTGAGACTCTAAATCAATGATTTTTAATTTTAAAAAATATGCAACACCTTAAGAAAGTCTCAGTCTGTGACCTCAAGATGCTACAGGAAGAGAAGAATTTAATGGAAGGGCAGAATCACCATGGAACTGTGGAGATCTGGATAAATACCTTAGATGTAGCATGGTGCTGTCATAATATCTCATTTGATGGACCAGGACAGTGAAAGTAAGAGAAAAGAGCCCACAGCACTTACAGCAGCTCATAAGGTGTTCAGCATTGTTTTGGGACAGGCTGTGGAAATGCACACATCTTGGCTGAGCAGTGACTTGCTAAACCACTTTATTTTCATGGTGTAAGCACAGTCCTCAGAGATCTGCACAGTGTGAGGGCAGCTCAACAAGGGGATAGAGATAATCAAAGTCACCCACGAAAATGAGACTTCGCTAGTGTTGAACATTCCCATGTGGGTGTGTTCCTGTCCCCCACTCCCACAGCATCTTGCACAGTTTTGCTGCAGGGTCAGTTCTGAAAGACTTGCACAGAAGTCTCTTAAACTGTTTATCTAAGCAAAAAGAGGCATTTAAATGAAAACCTCTCAGTAAACACCTTATGTTAACTGTGATCTAATTTGACAGAACCCTGTTCATCATTGGGATATGTAACAAGGGATCACTTAAAAACAAATTGGTGATAGTGGCAATAATCTTCTTAATAGTAGTTTTCTTACTTGGATTAGGAACAATATTCACTATTCTGTTTGTCATTAGTATAATAAAGCTAAACAAAGTCCATTTAAAGAGATCAGGGTTACTGAACTGGCATGTATTTTTAGACTAGATTATGGATGCTGCGCTACAAAAATTCAGTTTACTGAAGGCAAAAGTTCTTTTTCCAGAACAAATGCTCTGTTTCATACCATCCTTCACTGTGCATTTAAATAAACAAAGCTGAAGAGTTGCAAGCCTTTCCTAGGAGTGAAATAGGGGCTGAGAGAAGCCTCCTCTTGCACAGGGCCAGCTGTGGCCGTGCCAGGACTCCAGGCTCTAGATCCAAGAGCAAGAGCCTCTAGGATTTGACTTAACTCCCAGTTTACCTGACACCTCCAGGGGACCCAACTCCCTTGGGGACACAGGTGTTGCTCTCTCTCCTGCCTAGTTTCTTGCAGCCTTTATGTCCTCCTGTCATCCTAGTCTCAAGATCCAGGGACTCTGGTGAACCAGATGGTGTTTCCTCCTCTTCCAACAAGAAAAGAAGGGAAAAGCTTCTCCACAGCCTTCCCTCTGCTGTAGAGGTGGATGGTTCTGAAGCTTGAACTAGGGACAAGGAAAGGGAGGCTTTACCTCTCTACCATATTTTTTTCTGCCTTGGCAGCTACAGAAGATGCTTCACTGCACTGGGCAGCAGGAGGTCTTTAGCATCAGGGTGTGAGAGAGCTACTGACCAGCTTATATTTACATTTTCCTCCTTACCTTTCCAAGACAAACAAAAGAAATTTAAAAACAAACCAGTCTCCTATTTACATTCATGTTACTTTATAACTATCTCACTGTTCTTAAATTCTGACTTTAGTTCTTTCAGAACTAATGCAGTTCAAAATCACTTCCTATAGATAATACACACATTTCTTGTGAACCAGGGAGCATCCATCAATTTCTCATTTACATCACACCCTGCAAGTCTAAAGCATCCAGGCAGGCAACCTGGAAAACACCATTACTTAAATATAAAGCAAAATGAAGCTCCTCAAATCAACTACCCTGTATCTTCTAAGGGGATCCAGGCTTGCAAAACAGGGTGTGGGATCACTTTATCTTCTTGATAGGAAATTCACAGCTGGAACAGCAAATGGCACTTGCAGAGTGAGTGCCACAGCAAACAGGCACTGCAGGAGCAGAACACATCTGCCTGGGGTTCAGAAGCTGGAAGAAAAACTGGGTTCCCATGGGAAGCTTTCATTGGGATAGAAGGCAAGGAAAAAAGTACAGATGCTTGAAAGTAGAGTCTTTATATAAGGAAAGGGAATGGTTGATACCAAGCAGGGAAAGCAATAACTAGAGCAGTATCTAGGGCAGGGGGGAAGCAGTGAGGGTTCCTTAGGTCAGATCTCTTCTCCATATCTAAGGAGAACTAACAAAAACACAAGACTGTGAAAGAAATTATGAAAGTCTATCAGGCCTGCCAAGGAAAACAACATGTCTAAGTCTGCCCATGAAGTCATTGGGGAAAAACAACCCTGCTAACAGGCATTCCAGACCAGGGAGATTTTATGTGCTGAAACTCCTTCCTGTGCTGTTGAGGTTTCAATGGCTTCTCTGCAAAAAATGCATGACAAAAAAAAAAAAATACTGTACTGGAGTGACAAATTACAAGCCCAATGCCCCCTTATACAAAATCCCATTGCATACTTTGAGCTTGCTGTTGCAATAGCAAATGGTGGCCCCAAACCTACTAAAGATGTGCTGTTCTTGGGGTCTCATTTAAGCATCTGCAGCTCAAAAATGCATTCCCAGGCATGGGACTCACCAAACAACTGGGACACACATTTTCTGAATGACAGGAGATGGGAGGCAATGGGTGGGAGCAGGCCAGCCCTGAGAATCCCCCTGTGCCCCCCAGGAGTTGGTACTCACCCTTACAACCACCACTTGCACAGACACATGCTCAGGCAGCCGGATGGGAGCTCGGAAATGCATGGCCAAAGCCACCAGGAGGTGAAGGATGGAAATCAAATTCTTGCCATGGATGGCTGCAGGGAACAAGGGAGATGAAGCAAGTGAAAGGATGCTGAGGTGCTATTTTAAATTAAAGACTCTGGGGGGAAAAGGCAGTGAAAAATGCTTTTGGTCAACAGTCTTTTTCCTTCTTCCTCTTTGTCCTGAATTAATAAGGCCTACAATGTGACTTCACAGGGAGCAACGCCTAAATTCAGGCCTTCCTTTAAGCCTAACTTGCAAGTCCAAACCCTCCCTGATCACAGACAGGCAGACCCCACCACCTGCTTCTCACTGCACTGGGGGATACTGGGGAAAAGTGCTTTTAGCAGACTTCCTAAGTGATAACACACACACCCAGACAGAAAACACAATAAAAGTCCTTACAGTCAACATTCCACTTGATTGTCCAGCCATGGGGTCGGAGTAAATCATGGACAGCTTCCAAGACTGTCTGCAACTTCTGCTTCTGACCAATTTCAGATTGTGTCACCTCTGCCACGTTCAGTTTACGGTCAGCCAGTTTCTCTGCATTTGAAAAACAAGCAAAATAAATAAATAAAAAGGGCAGACAAAACCAGTTAAACTGTGAGGAGGTAACAAGCACAGACCACTGGAGTCCACTAGAACTTTTTAAAGGGAATTATTTTCCTTGAAAGAAAAAATAGCTGAAAGTAAAGCTTTCACCAAAGTGTGTCAGTGCCAATAAAAATGTTACAAAAGTGGGAAAGTCTGGCTGAATATGCTCATCAATCAGGTGTCAAAATATGTAACAACTTTCAGCTAGCAGCATCAAGCTAGCAGCAATATTAATTATACCTCCCAATTTCTTTCACTGCAGAACAGCATTTGGCACAACACACCCCTCACTGCACAAGGAATCTGCACAGGTGTAAAGGACATTTTAAAGTTATTTTCGGACAATAAATGGGAAATATTTTGTGTGAACATTTACTTCAGCTTGATAAGCTCTATTTCAGGTTAGATGAAGGTATGAATTTAAGCTAAAGCACATTTTGCATCATCAAACCCTCAAGATTCATATGACCCAGGATTAGCTCAGTGAAACTAATTTAAAAAGTAAGTTGGTACAATCTTGTCATGTTCTTGACATTGTCACACCATAGTCGATTACATCCAAAATGAAATAATGCAGGAAAATGTGTAAAATTACCAAAATTTCAGTTCTGTTTATGTAATATAATTATTTGTGGCAAAAGTTGTAGAGAACTCATTCTTCTCTTCCTCTGTGTTGGGGGCCTTGTAAAAGAGACAAGAGCTAAAATTCTCTAAAAAAAGAAAAAGCAGGGAGCTGAGGAAGGTGGGGTAGAGTCCTCCAGCCATCAGAGCATTGGGAACAGCTGATCTCTGTTCTCTCTCCATAATCATGGAAAATGTGGCCAAACTCTCTGTGCTGATCTGTCCAGGGGGTCAGGATTGGTTGGCCACATTCCAATTATATACTATTCCACTCTCTAAAACAAAAAACATACTTCAGCAAAACTGCTTTCACAAAATGAGACTGCAAAAAGCCCAAAGACTCTTTCAGAAATGTTTCAGAGTTATCAAAATTCCTCTTATTCCAATAATGTATATATTTCTCCTTTCAAATTCAAGAGTATGCTTCCTCTGGATATTTTATCTAGCTGAAGATACCTTTTTTTTTTAAGTGGCAGCAATACAAAAGTACTCTAGTAACCCAAAGAGAAAAGACTTGCAGGTTATCAACTAACAAATACTTTTAATATCTTGACTGTTTCTAGCCAAATAAGTAGAGAATTTTTATCAATATTATTTTATCAATATTATCAAAATAAGTAAATTAATTTTTCAGTCTCATGTTAGGACTCCTGCCTATTCTCAGCCCAGGTTAGCTGTCAGTCAGCACACAGATTTATGTCCTTTCACATCAACATCATGGGTACTAAGGCATTCAGCTTCTGAGTGGCACTGCTTGCACCTTGATAAAATTAACTGAACAAGGAACTCCACCTCCATCAGTCATTTACTAATATCTTATTTCAAACTGCTTCACCATAAGCCCAGTGACAAGCTGCTGTCTTTCACCCTTTTTTTTATGAGCCTGGCTACCAAGACAAAAACACTCACAAGGAATGGTTAATTACTACTTGAAGTTTAATGATCACACCTTGTTAGCCTTTCCTAATTAAAGGAAAGGAAGGGAGGAACAAGGACACTACTGACTGGGGCTGGGTTGTGGTAGCTCCAGGTCAGGGGAGATGCATCTGATCTCCAGGCAAAGGCCCAAAATGAAGGAAATTAGTAAAAGCTGCTGCAGTTAAAGATCTCAGGCTGCAAAATGTCCAGATGCATTTTTCCTCCTGTGAGATATGCTAAGCCTTACTGATCTAAACAGAGAACAATAAAACCATTTGAAAGGTTGGAAAAAAAAACCTTTAAGCACCAACCCAGCAATGCCAAGGCCACCACAAAACCATGTCCCCAAGAGCAAGATCTGCATGATTTCAGATCTCTTCCAGGGGTTGTGACTCCAACACCATCCTGGGTAGCCTGTGCCAAGACTCAACCACCCTTTCAGTGCAAAAAAATTCCCAATATCCAAATTGAACCTCCTCTGGCACAGCTTGAGGCTGTTTCATCCTGTCCCCTGGGAGCAGAGCCTGACCCCCCCCGGCTGTCCCCTCCTGTCAGGGAGTTGTGCAGAGCCAGAAGGTTCCCCCTGAGCCTCCTTTTCTCCAGGCTGAGCCCCCACAGCTCCCTCAGCCCCTCCTGGTGCTCCAGCCCCTTCCCCAGCTCTGTTCCCTTCCCTGGACACGCTCCAGCCCATCAATGTCTCACATAACACACATATTTGGGTACAACCAAACATCTTCTAAATGTCTGCAGGTTTGAGTCTGGAGCTGTGGCTCCACAGGGAACGTGAGGAAGCAGTGACACCTGAGACAGCTACAGGGAAACCCACTGCCAGCTGCAGAAACAGATTTATGAAGAACAACTGGATCCAAGCAAATATTCCCCAGTTAGAATTACAGTACAATGCTAATCCACACCACATTTGGATGCTCCTGGCTGCAGGCTAACCTAGAAGTGCTAAAAGTACTCTTGTTTCATTCCTCAAGTTATTACTTTTGAGGGGTCTCAATTGCACACAAAGCTAATCAACTAATTTTAAGAGCTTGTGGATGTCCATCAAAACACCAGTCATTTAAGGGGCCAATGCAGAAAATCCAGCAACCAGTGGAACTGCAGCACCAGGTCCTCCTGCCCCACTGTGACACACTCCTCACAGCCCAGCTCACCCTTGAAAACACATCAGAAGTGAGCTGAGAGCAGTCTGGCTAAGAAAAAGTGTGGTACTGGAAGCCTCAAGCCTTTTTGTTTTCTAAAAGCATCCCCATAAATCACTGCCTCATGAGTCTTCTCCACTGTGCTCCCTGTGTCAACACACACATTGCAAAAACACAAGGGGGCTGCAGAATCCCAAATTCTCAACAGAGAGTATCCACACGTGTCACTCACACAGAAGTCCACATTTTGAGCACGTGCCTGCTGCCAGACATGCCCTTTTTCTCTTTTTTCCCTCAAAAATAATACTATCAGGACCTCAAAACAGCTCTCAGCCCAAAAGCTTTCAGAAGCAGACTACACTGACAAAATTTTTGATGGCACAGTTTCTGCTTGGCACCACAAACACAGACCTCTTCACCCCTTTTCTACCCTATATTTCAGCTGTCTGGACTGCAATTAGTCCATGAAACCTAGGAATCATCTGGATTTCCTCCTCTCTCAGCAGACAGTGTGAGGAGAACAGGTAGAGAAGCTGAGGCAGCTTTCTGTGAAATCAGCCACCTCCCTGAGATGTTACTGCACAGTCTGCAGCTTTGGCCAAGGTTCATCTTGGGCCCTCCCAGTCACCTGTGGGGTCACCTGCTCTTGTGTGGACTCACCCAGCAGCTTTTGCAGCACCTGCCCGTCATAAAGGTCCTCTTCAAGCTGTTTGACAATGATTCTCTCCTCCACCAGCACATCATTAATCCAGTCAATGAGAACCTGCAAGCACAGAAAAAAAAGAGGAAAATGCCTAAAACCAACTGAAATACATTCCTTTCATTCAAGGCAGTATTCAGGATGATAAAACAGGTGAACTGCAAGCATAGTTATGTATGTCCCATTTGCAGAGATAAGACCTGAATTTTTTAAAAATAGACTAAAAGCAGCTCATTGCCCACTATTGTTTTTAAATCAGGTCTTGACAAGAGGACAAGGTATTTCATCCTCAGCTATTGCAGAGTATGAAAGTCCAGAATTAAAATTTTGGTCAAATGGGTCTGATAATCATTTTACAATTTTAATAGTTCCCATATGCTGACTACCATAACAACAGAGATCATTCAGTAAAACAGGAATGAGCATAAAGAATCTTTAAAAAGAAAAGGATCTAAGTTTCCCAGGTGCCAAACACAATTATTTCCAAACAGGAAAACAAGCTTTGACTATTTGAAGCTGGTAGTAGTATTCTCCTCCAATTTATTACTTGGAAATTTAAATTATTTTCACAAAAATATCACAGATCTGTGGGAAGAGACACAATGTTAAGTCCTGCTAATTTTTTGGTTCTATAAGAGAAGAGTATTTCCAATCACAGATATGAAAATTCAATTGATGAGAGCCAGCTAAAAACAATAAGCTTCATTTAAAGATTCTGTAATCCTTAATTTGTTGCAGATTTTTTAAATTCTGTAATCCTTAAGTTGCAGATTTTTTAAATTCACTTTCTGATTAGACCTCATGTTTCTGCCTCTTCTTGGCAGTTGTGATGGCTAAGAAAGTTCTGGGGTTTTCATATACAAGAGACTGTGAAACGAAAGCAAATAAAATATATGCAGGCTTGCAGTGGAAAACACCACCTTGGGAATCCTAGGGAATACAAGCATTTGAATATGTTGGTCATGAGGACATTTAAGTTTTTCCACCTGGCTACTGATGTTCATTCAACCTAAAAACCTCAAATAAATTTGGCTAGGCTTAGTGACCGTGGAAAAGTTTACAATCCAAACATAAAATGCTTCCTGTACCTCTAATTCCTATGTTTAGTACTTCCAAAGTATGCTGAAAATATGCAGGGCTGAAAGTCAGCTCTAAAAATAGGGACAGGATGTAAGTGGCAGATTTTAGCTGAGTGATTTGGCAAGTGCTCAATTCATGGAAAGCAAGGACCAGCATCAATGCTCACCTATGTCCTCTAAGTTATCCAGAGGGATTAAAACCTCAACAACAAAAATGACTCTTCCAAAGATCTGCCTTTGAAAATAAAGATTTTCTGATAAGTTATTCACTATACAATATCAGCAATTTGTGCCAGAAGTGGTCTCACACACAGGTACAAGAAGAGGGAGGGGGTTGAGGACATATGGATACCAAGGATGAGCTCTGCAGCAGCAGCATCATCACCCCACTGCTCCCCTGTGACAAGTCAGCAAAGGATTACCACAGCTGGAAGCCAATGAGAGGCACAAGACTATCTTTCACCTCAAAAACTTCACCAGTTATACAGAAAAATCAGTCCTAGATAACAAGACATCATCCAGAAAGATCTTCAAAGGTGACTGCCTAATTCCATAATTATACAAGCTTGAAATACAAACATTCATAAAAAATCAACCAAAGAAATCAAAATCATAAAAGTCTATGAGATTTACAGAACAGACTTTCAAAACTTATCTGAAGCTCTGCAGAAGATATTTAATAATCACATCCCATTACTGTCCCTATAAGAAGAAGTTGGATGTCAAAAAGTACCCAAAAGCTTTGTTAAAGACTCAGGATGATAAACTATTTGAAATCATTAAAAAACATTTTATTTTGTTTGTCCTGTGCTGAATGGTGTTGAAGTCAGAATCTAGAAAATGCCAAGGAATTAAAAATAAAAGAATAAAATGTAAGATCCAACATCCCATTTCCAAGAGTGCAGATACACTGGAATACACAGATATACAGGGTCTTAAGAAAGGAAAATACTTACACTAAATGCTAATTAAATGTTGCACAAAAATTTTAGGTTAAAAACTACTAAAGAGACACAAATTAAGCAGGTCTAGCCATAATTATTTTATTACTTAATAGTTTAGTACCCAAATCAAATAAAAATATCCCAAAGAACATTCTAACTTCTCTATTATTCAGATTATAACTCCAGCTCCACTAGAAAAAATGAATTTGCAAAGAAAAAAAATCCAGGGGGTTTTCTTCAACAACTGTTGAAGACTGGAAAGTACTGTAATGAAAAAAAGATCCCAAGCCTTTCTTTATTTCTTAATTATGTCTTAATTAGAAACCTAGAAAAAATTTTCAGGACAGATTTAAAAAAAAAAAAATCTTTTACAGAGGAAACAGCACTTTCTTATTGAAACAACAAAGGTACAGAAATAGTTTCTGACTCTGCTCATGGAAAGTCAGCTCTGGCCAGTTCTTTGTGATTTCTCCTTCATAAAAATGCAGAAGCATGAAACATTCAATAATCTGAATGTCTCAAAATTTTAGTGGCACGTTTGTGCTTGGTGGAAGCAGACAAGAACTTTTCCTATGCATGAAAAGATGCTTAAACCTCTGTGTGTCTGGTCTCACACTCCTCTACCCATTCCTTCCTTTCTGTGCCAGCACTTCACACAATTGCAGCTCAATATTACATTTTGGGCTCATAAAAAGCTGCTTTTCTATAGCCTTCTGTAATATTTGGGGCTAGTAGTGTGGTTTTAAAATTTTAACATTATATTCTTATGTCCTCACAACCATGCCTGCCATTTCATGCGTATCTGCACTCATCTAAAGCACTTTTGAACTGTAGCTGTAAAAATTCAGAGTTCAAGGGCATAAGGACTCCACAGTCACCACTGTACAGTAGTGGGAAAAATGCAAAATAACACAAAATACAAGAACAAATCTGGCACAATGGGAAAACAGGAAGCCCAGCCACCAAAAACAGCACAGAAAGAAAACCCTTGCTTCAATGACCCACTTCCCTTCAGCTTCTGGGGGAATTAGGAAGCAGAGATCAAAGGTATGAAACTGGCTTCAGGGCTGAGCATGAAAATTAATAGCAAAAATTCATATTCAGGCCTCGTGGCTAAGCACAAAGCCCTGGCATCCTGTAACCAAGGGGAAGGCTTCTTGTTGCCAAAAGCAGATCACAGAGCTTTTAGGGAGCTTGGGTTCATCTGGTCGCACATGACAAACCACATGTCAAAGGATAGTGGCTTCATTTTGGTTTTCCCTTCACCTCAGTAAATCTTAAAAAGCCACAAAACCAGACATGGGAAAAGTTGGTAGCTTCCAGGACAGTGAATGTTTTACTACAAATAAGAATGTTTACTCTTTTTAGGCTGTGTCTAAAGCAGCAGTGTTTGGATCTGTATAAAGTTTAGATGAGTCTTTTAAAGGCTAGAAGTTGCTGCAGTTATAAGCCAATCTTACAGAAAGCTTTGCAGGGAGGAAAACCACATTACAACTGTGGCTTGCTTCCTGTGGTCAAGGCACTTTCAGACAGGACCCAATTCCTGCAAGCTGATGTTCTAAAATTTTGCATTCAAATAGCAGAAGCTCTTTTTCATATTTTTCCTACTGGAATACAGAAAATGGGCAAATATTGGACAACAAGTAAAAGAAACTTATATTTGAGACACTAGGAATAGAGCCTTTTGTGAATACAATATTTATATACACATAAATAAAGCCAGTAACTCATCTTTCTTTCCCTGATCTGAATTTTCAGCTTTAGGTCTGTTCAGCCATGTACCAAATTTTCAATACACACAGGGCAAATGAAGTGAGCTTAAAAAAGCTGCTGGCCAGAGAGGGAACTTTGCTGAACACCTCATACTGACAAATTGTGACTATTTCTAGAAAACTGTCCATGGTGATAACAAACAACACTTCCAGGCATAATGTTTTTCATATGTGCAAGAAGACCTAAAGCAGGTATTTTCACATGCCCAACTAAGAAGCCTTCAACGAGGAGATTCTCTGTGTATTTGCTTTACTAAGAGAGAGGAATGAGGCTTTTTGTTGTGTTTTTCATCAGCTGGTCTCTGTATTACCACAGTGCTGTACAGTCTGTCCCTCTAAAGTTACAAAGGCTCTGTCAAAATCACTTCCAAATGCCCAATCCACAATGCATATAATTCCTATGGCATGAGGTTAGCAGAAATTAAACCAACATTTGGTGGAGACAAAGAGGCACTGAAGCAGTGTCAGCAGCAGATATCTCTGCTGCTTCTTTGCACTGAGATCCATTTATCCCACTGCATGTGACTGACAGGACAGAAACACTCAGCATCAGTGATGGCAAACCTTGGCATGTCTAACTCTGGTGCTGAAAGAGATCTGGGCTGGTCCCAGTGAAACTGAGTTCCACTGCCAGCTCTGAAAAGGCACAAGGATCTGCTGCTGCTATTGGCACATTCCTCTCCGAGGGGAAAGAGAGAGAGAAGGAACCATTTGGAACTATAAAAACCTCCACCTATTCAAGTTCCCACTCCTCACTAGTCCATGGAGAGCTTTCCTTTCAGGCTCTGTGAGGCAGACACTTTTCTGCTGGCTGGGTTTCTAAAGCACAGCAATTCTCATCCAGCACTGGGGCTTTAGAAAATGCCATTAACCACCAAAGAACAGAAAATAAGGAATAAATTACCTCCCCCTTTATTTATTTTTTTTTCATTATCCAAACTCTGTAGTATAAAGTAAGTTTTCCAGCATAATTCAAACCTCTCCCTGGCTTACAGATTCACACCAACAGTGTGAATTCACACTAATGCTGCTGAATCTCTGTAAAAACTAACTGCTGAGAGGCATGCAAGTTATTAGCAATTACCCAAATTACACAGGCACTCTAAGAACACATCTCTCCTTCCAGGATGATCCCAAGGAAGCAATCCCCAGTTCCATGCTTCTCCCTGCACCAGGTGATCCCATTCCATTGGAACCTCTCTCCTCGTGCAAGTGGGAACTGCCCTAGCGACCCTGAACCTGATTCTGCAATGCACTCTAACATTATCCTCAAGCGTTGTTCTGGCCCTGGTTTTCATTCCTCCTTGAGGTTTTCAGGTTTTTAATCTGAAAAAATATAACCTTGCTGGAATACAGCATCTGGGGAAGACTCAGAAACTTGTATTAAACTGAGCAGGAAAATTCACCATTTCGAAGCAATTGTGGTCTCCCCACCAAGTCTGCTGAATCACAGAGTGCATCTGGTTCCTCCGCTGCAATGACTCTTGTTCAGCTGATAATATCACTAGCAGAGAAACCACATTACATTCTGAGAGGGTGATGCAAGACCACTGCACCTTTGAGAGAATTAATGGATTTAGGTACTCACAAAGAAAGAATGTGCAGTCACTTAATTTAAAACCACAATGTACTCCTGGTGAATTAGAATAACAGAAATCTGAGCACAGCTCCTTGCTAAGCTCAGTCTGATGTGGTTTTGTGATGCTAAACACATTATTGCAGTGGTAATAACAGATCACTGGGCTTATTTTAAAGATGTACCAGGTGAGCAGTTTGCTCAAGCATGTGCTGAAGCAGTTTACTCTGGGGAAGCAGACAGGGTGTGTGCAGCCAGAGTGCATCAGGTTTCCAGCAGGGAATATGCCCAAGCTCAGCCCCCTCCCAGAAAATGGTATACATCATCCAAAGTTTTCATGAACACACAGATATAACTGTATTGTTGCTTCCAACAAAAAGCATTTTACAATTATTTTAAAGAAATGAAGGGAAAGGGTAGTGGGAAGTGTAAGACCAGCACAAATAGCTTTTGGAAAGAGATCACACTTGTTCAGGCTCGCCATCCCTCCTCCTCAGGCTCAAGCCTGCACTGTGTTAACCCCAACAGCTTTCTGCATAGAAAAGGCTCTCCTAAACATGAGTCCTTCCAGAGCAAGTCTTCTGTCATGCCAGGCAGGAACTATGGGCACTGCTGAGTCAGCAACTCTCATTTAACACCAGCACTTCTGGGCACACCTTATCAACACCTTGGGCAGGTGTGTCCAGTGATGAGACAGGCTCAGAACCACCTGACCCTGACCCCCCACACAGAATGTAGGGCAAGAAGAACCTCAGTTCCAACTTTCCTATGACATAAGAGGTCCCCTCCTTGTCCCCTAACATTTCAGTCCTACTCTTTCTGCTGAAACCTCACTAGTGCTTTGCAAAGCTCCTTCCCAGCTTTCATAAACAGAAGGTACCTACACTTTATGTGTAGGGACTGCAGGCAGACTCAAGCCAAGCACTGATCCTTGATGTGATAATCACAGGGATAGAAATGGACAATGGAGCTTTACTCCATAACTCCAGGAGCACCCTGACATTCAGCCTTTCCTTGCCCCTCTCACTTTTAGCCTTACCTTGTTGTTGACCTTATCTCAGTTTCCAAAGCTACACCCCAGTAACAAGCTGCCATTCCTCAGCTGTGTTCTTGGGTGACCAGCTTGCAAATTACTCCAGCTCACTAGTCAAAGGTTTGAAGAAAGACAAAACATTGATTTCCTACCTTGATCAGTTCCTTGAACTTGGGGTCTTCTTTTGAGTTAGGATCAATCATAGTGCGTTCCTCATTCTCCTCTGTTCAAGTAAGAGGGGAAACCTTAGTGAGATCCACTTCAAATGTGCACTGCAACAACTCCACACCGTGAAGGGTCTGGTCAGCTGATGGAGACACGGCAGTGCCTACTCATCCTCTCAGCCAGGGGGTGTCCCATGACCCAAGTGTCAGGCAACTTTAGAGACACACAGAAGGATAGCACAGCCCCACTTCCCTACACCAGGACTGTGTCCCCTGACCTTCCCCTGCTCTAGCCCTGCCCTGTGCAGAATGCTTCAGGAAAAACCCTGTCCTCATGCGGGGACATTCATAGTAACACACCAAAACCCATTTTCTCCTTCTCCTCAGTTTGAATTTAACTTCTAATTGATAACACCTGTCCAAAATTGCAGCACCTGAAAGAATGAATACAGTGAGCTTAATGCACCACACTCAGTGCAGCTGCTGAGATTTGGGCCGAGAGTTTGTGCCTCCACCCTCTGGTTCCCCAAAACTTGGTCACACCTGTGCTCCTGAGTGGAGGATCTTCTCAGCCTTTGATGAGGCTTATGAAATAAAATTACCCCACTTTGATCAGCTGTGCTGGTGCATGGGGGAAAAACACAAAACAGATTTCACAGGTTTAAAATCTTGTATTTCTTCTGCTGATGAGATGCGTGAGAAGTGCTCTCTTATGGCCAGAAGGCAGGCCATATGCAATCCTATTTTCCTATTGATTTTTCAGTTCTTTCTTTCTATCAGGACAACAAAGGAGGGATTTTGGTATCACCATTGCTCAGGCCATTGTCACACTGCTCAGTGGAACCCTTTAAAACCTGGCAGTGACCAGTCTGCAGTGAGTTCCCACTGCAGTGCCAGACTTCAGTGCTGTCAGATGGGAAACATGACACATCCTGGACATGAGACTGACCACACAGTATTTAGTAACCAGTGTCTAACTGGTTACCTTACACCTCACCCACACATTTGGGGTCAGTATTATCCAGGGCTCTTCATTTTAATTAAAAAAAATAAGATGTGCTACCCTAAACACACTTGAAAAATTTCCACAAACAGATGGAAAAAAATTATTTTGCTGCCTTCCGCCCCCCCCCCCATTCCTTTACTTCCTCATTACTGCCTAGGGTGAGTCAGGCAGTCCATCACAAGGAAGTGACACCCACTACACACCCAGAACACTAACTCTGAACAGGACTTGACCCATGACAGAACGTGATTTACCACAGAACTTGGTTTAACATTCACTGGTGATCATGTATTTTCAGGACAGGCCTTCAGCAGCAGTCTTAAGGACATACCCAGCTTTAGTGGTATCCAGAAGAAATCACTGGAGGCACTCCTGGTCCAGACATATCAACACAGAGCAGCCAACACTTTGCCCACATCTTAGGAAAAAAAGCACTTTGCATTTCCCACTACTCTCCTAATCAGAAAATACAAATGACTAACACTTTCTGGTTTGAATTTACTATTTCATTATTTGTCCTGATGTGTGATTTACTGTTTTATAATTAGCTTGCTTCAAGTAATTCTATAGATTAGGAGACATGTGGCCGGGAAATACAAAAGTGGTTTATTTCAACAAGTTTTAACACTTTTTGCTATTAAATCATGTTGTTTCTCTTGTAGAAACTCAGAGGGAGGGAATGGGGATGGACATGGAAGAGAGTCCATAAACTACCTTGCTTGGCATTGCTCTTAAACTCCATTTAGCATTTTTAATTTCTAGTCTACAAGTAACATGCAAGCTTTTCAATTGTTACTTCAAATCCTCTCTGTTCCAGCTGGGCAATCTACATTCAGCAGTGAAGAAAGGATATGGGGCCAGTGTCCCCCCTCACAAACCATCTCTGCAGCCCAAAAAACTTTCTTTACCTAATAGTGTGTCTTCTGGATGGATGTCCACAGCACTTGGGTTCATTGGGGCATTGATGGCATTTTTACCTTCTTCTTGGAGGTCACTCACTGGATAGAAGAAAAAAAAAACAAACCACAAAGATTGTAATAAATGCAAAGTAGGTGTATATGTAGGGGTTGGGGATGGTATTCATCATAACAGACAACATCTGGTAGATCCATTTCAGAACAGGACCACAGTATATGGCATGAAGGACTGCAGCCACAGTGGAAAATGAAATCAAAGCAACATCGTTTTATAGCTTCCTATTAAACAGAGCTACCACAGAAGTGGCTGGAAACTTTTAGCAAGAAACCCAGTTCTGTGGTAAGAACAAGCTCAGAGTGCTTGTTTCTCCAGAGGGAAAGGGTGTGAGCATTGCCTGCAGGATGGCCCCAACCTAAAGCAGACACCAAACTGTAAAAGTAGACCCCTTTTCTGACAGCATGACCATCACTCATCACCACCCTTTCCAGCTGCACAACATGCAACTTGCTACCGGCCTTATTAAATCCTTAGAGAATTCCAGGAAGACCTACCAAATAAAGATGAAAATGTATTTAATTCCAGTGCTGCCACTTGATAAAATAGATGTGCCATGACCTGGTGAGCACAAATCTGATTTTTTTTTTTTTAAGCTGCCCTAAAGTTAGAACTCTCACTGGGAAGCTCAGTAAAGCACACTTCATAAATAAAATGGATGTTAAAATACTTCCCTGCATCCTGCCATTAGGAAGGAACTAAACTTGAGGACAAACACTGAATAGTTCTTCAGTATTCCACAGAGCTTGTCAGTAAGAAAAGCACAAGCACTGCTGTAACACTTTCCCACTCCAAGGCACATCTCCCCTTAAACTCAGATGACATTGAATACAAGGCATGAAACTACAACAGCCCCATATTTTCAGAGACAGCTCTGTGCAAGCATGAACTAAAATGACTTGTGGCAGAATCGTGGTAGTGCAGTCTCCTTTGGGAAGGGTCCCACACTCTTCTCAGGGAAAAGCAAGGACTTCCAAATAAATGAGGTTTGCTAGGCAAACTTTTCTCAGGAAAGAAAAGGAGGAACAGTTAAATAATGGTCACAGTATCCCTGCAAGCTCTCCCCTTCAGGAGCAGTCATTATTCCCCTTTCCCACATTAGCATGCAGTCTGTGAAGGTTACAGGACTTGTTGTTTTCCTGCCTCATAGAGTGGAAAAGAAAGAGATCCTACTGCCTCAGAGGGGGACAGGGAGGAAGAATACACTGCAATCCCCACTCCTTCCCCCACAGAAAAGTGAAACTAGTGCTTAAAACAAGGTTCTCACATTTCTTAATTGCAGTCCCAAGACGTTACTTAATTCTGGTTCACAGCATGATAGTGACCACCACTAAAAATCCTCCTTATGGGGTGCAAGCAACAAACCCCAATCCCGTATTTTGAGACCTGATGGTTGGTTTATGCCCCATGGTTCCTGACTGCAAACAGAACACAATGTCCTCAGGCTGAGATTTGACCTCCTGAATAAAGATGCTGGTAAAGAAATTATTAAGTTGCCCTTTTCAGCATTCCCTCTCATTTTCTTGAAAAAGTCTACAAACAAAAAAGTCAGAGAGCAAGAAGGCCTCATACAACAGATCAAAGCAGCTCTAACAATGTGCCTTCCCCAGCCCTGCTTGCATTATTCTCAACTAGAGTATTCTCACCCCAACTCCCACGTTGTGATGCCACCAGGAGGCAAAATTCATGTGGAAACTGAAGTTTGATTTTTAAAACCCTGCTAGGAGTATAAATGCCTAAACTACAATTAAGTCAGACTTATTTAGGAACTACCAGCCTTATTTCTAGATGCAGCACTCTTTATTATCACAGCAGTGCTGTCATTCTGGGAATGCCAAATGTTCAGTAAGTTTAGGGCATCACTGTTCCCAGTCCTTTGCAAATGCATGGGAGAGCAACTAAGTTCCTCTGGGCAGTGAATGCATGGCACAGTATACATATATGAAAAAAAAATGATGCATACATTTCAAGCCAGAATACTTCTAAATGCACCTAAACTAGATTTATTCTCAAAAGTTCAAATAAGGTGATGCACTTATTCTTTTATTTTAATATAAAAATTATCTCTACTCTTCCTAACAGAAATACCTTGTTTCTGAGCACTTTACTAATATGGAAGAAAACATTAATGCCAATTTGTGAATTAAGCCCCCATCCCTCATGACACGAAGAACCCCATGAAACCTTCACTCTTCTCCTCAGACCGTGTGCAGCTCTGCCAGATCCCATGGGACCAAAACATCCTCTCCCACCTCTGCCAGCAAAGCAAGGCTCTGCCAGCAGAAAGCTTCCCCAAGCTGCCCCCCAGGGAGAGCCCAGCACACCAGGTCCTTATGAAGAGATTCCTGCCACAATGGAAGTGTTTCCTACCTCCTTTTTTGCGCCTCCTGCACAGCAGTCCGGCCATCCCGGCCCCAGCAGCAAGGACAGGTCACAGACAAAGCCCATGGGGTGTCTGAATGCTGACAGAGTGGCAGCAACTGGATAAGGCACTGCCACCTCCAGACTGCCAAACCCCCTAATTTGGGCACGGTGACACGGGAGCAGGCACTCAGATCAGCTCCCAGCTGCCGGGGACAGGGGCCAGGAGGGAGGACACAGCACTTGGCCCTGGTCCCAGCAGGAATCCCTCCCTGTCCCAGGAGAGCTGAGAGCCTGCCTTGGCCCACCCTGCCTGCCTAAGGACAGGCACCTCAGGGACAGTGTTTCCTGTGCATGGAGCTTCCCAAGAAAGTCACCTGAACCTTCTGGCGAAGGCACAGCTGGGTTTCCATAGCTTGCCCCAAGGGACACACAGGTTCACAGAGGCAGAACAGGCACCTGCACTCAGGACCACAAATTTTCCAGGGCATTCCCCACACCTGCAGCGCTCCAGAAGTCTTTCATGCTGGGTTAGAACAACTCTGAGGACTTTTCCCCTGCTCATTGCCCCCAGTATTCATTATCACTGCTGAGCAAAGAAAGAGAAGCAGGTACAGGAAACGGAGCCACAATGCTGGAAAGCAAAGAGAACCCACAAATGAGCAAGCAGAGGCAGCTAATAATCAGGATGAAGCAACAGGTACATTTCTGAGAGCCCAACCGGTATTTTAATGCAAATTTACAATAAAGAATGGCTTTCAGCCCATGCCTTCACAAACCCAAAGGTACTGTAAAAGATTATGGGTATTAAAAGATTGGCAAGTGCCAGCCTCCTCAGCTTTGTACCAGCAGCAGCAGCTTGGCTGTGAGGTTTATACCAGAGCCTCCATGCAAGAGGCACTGACTGGCAGAGCAGAGCTGTGCTTGCACAAGTTATAGTCATGATAGGTCCCACATGAGGTTTTACTGCTCCTTGCCTGCCCAGTCACAGGGCTCCTTCTTTTTCCCTTCCCTTCCTGTGGTGATGGCACAGGTCTTTTTCTCCCTACCCAATGGGAAACTCCTTTCTCTAAAGCCTGATTCCATTTCAGAGACCAGTCACAGCAAACCTGCAGCAGTGGAAAGCAGGAAGGGGTGGGACATTGAGAATAGGCTGAAGGAGCATGGCTTAGTCCAGGCTGGCTTTCAGCAAAAACCCCAAACTAGAAATATAAATTCACAAGTAAAAGGTCACTTCTCTACCAGCCCCCAGGACAGCAGCAAGGGTTCCTGGCAGCCCTGCAATATTTTGACAATCTCCTGGCAGTGTCAGCAGTCAACATGATTAAGTTACATTGGAAGCTGTGCTGGCCTTTCAAACAAATTAACAGAGTGAGCAGATCACACACTCACAGGATACAGCACTACATCTGTAAGCCAGGCAGGCTGTCTCAGACATGGGAATACAGGCAATCTGCACACAGCACAAGCAATTAGCTACAGAAAGTGGGAAGGGCCACCAGAGCTGTCAAGGATTTCTCAAAAGCCAGAAGATGGCCTTTAAAGTCAGCAGAAGCACTATAAAAAGATGTCCCAACTTTCTCCTTTTTTAAAGAAAGAGTCAACTGATATCAACAGCTTTCTACCTTCACTCTTAATGTAAGTGTAATTTTAAAAGGTATCAGCAACAGCACAGGACACTTCAGTCTTTGCCATTCACAGTCTTGTTATTAAAAAACTGACCACAAGCCTCTATAACTTACAAAACAGATGGAAAATGCTACTTAATTTTAGCTCTGGTTATTTCTGGCTGCAAGGCTGAATCCCACCCCACAGAAAGCAGCAGCAGCTGTTGTGACACTGATCCCAGGGTTCCTGTACTTTCCTTTGCATTTAGCCCAGCTGGCTCAGCAGTGCTGCCTGACCACAACTTGTACATGATGCACTTCCATCTCATGACTCAATCCTAACTTTGGAAGCTATCAGGCTGCTTTGATGTCCTTGGCTCCACTGCAGATGTTCCTTTCAGGTAACTTTGTCCTCCTCTCTGCTGGGAGCAACACACAGTCAGCAAATGTGCAACACCCAGGTAACTCAAACTGCACGGGAAGCTCCCTTCCTGCCCCCAAATTCTTACTGCCTCCCAAGTTTCCTTCTTCTCACCAGAGACAAAACTGTGACCAGCTGCATTTTTTCAGACAGTGACTCACCTGCCTGCATGCATATCCTTATAGTCCAGATCACCATGTGCAAAATAGAAAGCCCATATTCAAGACCATTCTTAGCCCCTTCAGAGCAGAGACAAAACCCCCATCCACTCACATCTCAGAGAATGTGGATACAGGGCAGATCCTCCTGGTTAAGCAGCAAACCCTTGCATAAAAGACCATATGTCAGCTGGAGCTCCTGCTTTCCACAGGAGAGGTCAGATCAGAAGGCAACAAGTCTCTGAAGACTGCAGTGCCAACCTCTTAACTTGCTCCTCTGCCCATCACAGACTAACACAGGCAGCCATTCCCACAACTGAATTTCCATCTGACAGCTGAAACTCTTACAAAAAGTTGTCTTCAAAACCACAAGCTTCTAGGCCCATTTAACAAAAGGCAGTTTTGCTAAATCTCCCATTTTCTAAGAAAAATTGATAAACTGAAAGGTTTCAGAATCAAACCCAAACATGCTGCTACACTGCACCCTTTTCTAGAGACAAACCACACACAGCTCTAATTACTGATCACTGCACATTCACAAAAGGCCCTGAGATCTTTTCATAGAGGCTGCAGGAGAAAGACAAAGCAGCCATTAACTACAACAGAGAATTAATAATCCCAGGCAGATCAAAGGCAGACTTGACCAAATCCACATAAAGGCACTGTATCAAGGGACTGCATTCAAAGCAGAACTGTGGTAATAAAGCAAATTATTTATATGCCTCAGCAGGCACGACACTCACAATGGCCAGACTCTGGTACATAAAGAACTGGAAAGGTGTAAAAGAAAAGGGAAAAGCAAAGCCAAAGGCAACTTTTAGGAAAGGGCTGTAATAACACTTTTGGTTTAGTTGCAAAGATCAGGCCACACTTGCTTAAACAGATGTGTTCAAATTTACACAGGTAACTGTCACTCTGTGACTGCCAGAACAAAGATCTCCCCTTTATTTTTGCCAAAGGTAAAACATTTATCTAGCATGGTAACAGCATATCAACGCTTGAGCCAACTGGAAATGTTTATAAGTTTGGGCTTTGTTTTGTTTGCAAGGGTGAAATACTGTTTTCGTATTTTCACGAATAAGAATGTTCTTATCTTTCTAGGGAATTGTTTGAGGGGTGTCTGTGAAAAGAGGATTTTCATTTTTTGGTGGTGTTATGTTGCTGTGTTCATCAGGCAGGGATCCATTAGGGCAAAGAGGCACTCAGACTTCATCTTGAGCCCCACCCACCACTCACTCCTTCCTTTTGCAGGCATTACTGGTTCCAGAAACCACATTATGTCACAGAGTGGGGAAACTGTATGTCTGAAAACTAGCCAAAACTAGATAAGAAAGGGAAAAAAATATAAAGTCAATTTTCACTGTGTAGACACACAAACATTAATGCTGGGCAAAATGAATTAAAAGAGCCAACCAAAAAACCCCAACACTCCAACCCCAGACAGCAGAAGTACCAGTGTGGACAAGAATGGTGGTTTTAAGTATTTTTAAAGTTACACTTAAAAAGATAATAAATGGATACCCTCAAGGAGACAGAGCAGATAGCTTCTACACTCCAGCCCTTGCTCTGTCCTGAATAGATTGATTCAATCCCAAAGTTTTTTCACTGGGAAAAGTCAGGCAACAACTGAAGCTTAAGAGAACCCTAAAAAACAGCCAGGGAAAGTCACACTCCTCCCCCTACACACAACTTCTACTTGAAAACGGGGAAAATGAACTCTTTCATCCTCCCCCAGGTGTAATTCCCTCCCAACACAGAAAGGGTCATTTTTCCCCACAAAGTAATGGTGGAGAGTTATGTTGTCCCAAACACACTGCAGGAGCACCAGAACAACTTTCAGTGGAAAGGGGGATGTGGAGTCAAATCTGACCTATGAGAGCAGAGGGAAAGACAAATTCTGTCAGGAAAAGGAAAGGACTGAGCAGATTTTGGGCTGTAGAAAACAGTCAAGGCGTTTTCAATTTACTGCTATCCATTCCCCATGAAATGCTGTGTTCTCCTAGGAACTCCTTAGTGCTCTCTCAGGCTTTGGTGTAGTCCTACAACCAAAGCTGATGGGCACAAGCAGCTAAAGGAACGGCATCTTCATGTCCAGAAACTCAGCTCAAGATCCCAAATGAAACAGGTTGATTTCCACAAATGCCAAGCACCAACAAGGCTCCTTTAGCCACCTTCAGAAGCCAGAATCAACTCACTGCTTAAGGTATCCACATTTAATGGATCCAGTGAAAGCAAACCACCAAGGGAGGACAGCAGAAGCTGTCAGAAGCAGAGCTAACAGCACTACTCTGGAACATAGACACCCAACCCATTCGTTCAACTCTTGTCTTCTGCACAGTGAAGAAATCTGGGAGAAAACAGCACTTCAGTTTACAGCCTCCTACAAGCTCTGCTTCTGGATCCCACACACACATCTAACCCTGCAAACTTTATCAAGCACAACACTCAGCTTCAAGAAAAGTCACTACTGCAGCTCAGGCTAGCACATTTTACAAGTGACCAGCTCTCCATTCCTCCACATGGTTTGATACTTCATTTGTAGGTAGGTACATGGATGAACCCCCCCTTAGTTATCTGCCAAGCCAGTTTCACCTGCCTCAGCCTCCTGCTCTCCCCTGCACAGAGGGATGAAAAAGGTCACCACCACCACCAAAAGTAATCTACTTTGCAAATATGAGAACATTTTATGCTGTTTGTTCTTCTGGGCATGTCAAGAGAAGTCCAGAGTAACAGACTCACTTCTGAAGGCACTGATGGCAGGTGAGCAGCAGCAAGACTCCGTCTTCCACAGCCGACAGGACAGAGCTCAACAGCCAGACTCCAGGGGAATGGAAAGGAGGCTTTAGATATGACTTGCACTTCAAAAAAAGCAACTATTTTGCTCATGCATCATTCTACAGGAAGAACAACCCAAGATAAATGGGTCTGCAGACCACAAAAAGTGCACATGCCTTTGCAGTTGCCCAAATGTCACCCAGAAAGACAAGGAAAACTCTGAAAAACACCTACTTGCAGCAACTCTATTTGCAATACACACATTGAGAGCTTGCTAGTAAATACCAGAGGACCAGTGCAGGGACAGGCCATGCTCCAAACTAGAAGTTTACCCTAAACACTCAACACACAGTTTTCAGTGTACCATATCCTGAGGTTGCTCATGTCCAGCTCTACCTTTATTCTGTCCTAACTGCACTCAGGGCAGTAAAGCAGAGCATTAAAACTGAGATGAAAGATCTGTATAAGCAAATGCTACAAAATATAAGGGAGTTTTCTCAGTGTTTTCCAGACATGTCATATGGGGGAAATAACTTTGGCTGTTGCTTGTCAAGACAAGCACTTCAGTGAAAAGCACTACAGACTTCAGAGTAAAAGCCTGGAACTTGGAGCTCACAGCCAAATAAAAGCCAGTCCATGAAGGGAAGGTACAGTGGAGACAGTGGCTGCCATAAAAGTGTTTGAATGTTTAACTCTGCCGGGTTTAAGCAAGAAATAGCCCAAGCATTTCCTAATGGAGCTGCTGAAGACTACACAGAAAGAGTGGAGCCCTTCAACAGACTGTGCAGTCCAGTCTCCCAAACACAGCCCCCAAGGGATATCAAAATGCAACCATGAAACAAGAGCCAGCCAAAGAATCAAATCAAAACAAGTCCAAAGCACAAGAAAACATCCCATTTCAGAAAGTATCAGAAAGACCTGCTGCTGTTTTTATCCATTCACTTTGCACACCAAAGTTTTACAGGATTTGCTGTTCTAGCTTTCTGTGGTCACTTTCAAAGCCTTTGCACGGGTAACACCTGGCTCTGTGAGCTAGAAAATGTGCTGCCTCAGCAGTGACGGACATCTTAAAGACTTTCAAGCTCAGACACAGGTCAATCCCAAACCAGGGAACAGGACACATCCCAAGACATGAGACAAAGAGCTCACACAACACAGGTGCAGCAAGCAGGATGTTTTCCCTCCTCTTCTTGTACCTGTTCTTACCCTGTCCATGATTGCAATGGATATGGAATCTTTCACACTCCCCAAACAGAATCATTTGAACAGCTATGCTGCAATATGCTGAATCACGCAACACCCCTGAAACAACAGTGCCCTTCTCTTGTGCATTCAGCACAAAGTGAAATTCCCCAGCTCAGATAGCTTTGAATTGTGTCTGCAATCTTGGAGAAACCTCTTGCCAACCACTGGATCAACAGCAAATGAAGGACTCCACTGAGGATGCCTTCCACCAAGATTCTGGGTAGCAAGGCACCTACACCTAAAGCCATTCACAGGAAGAAAACTCCCTCACTTAAAGTTAATTTCTTTTACCAGATGGAAACAAATATATAAGTTTCTTCCTCAACCATACAGCAGAGAGTGGACACTAAGGCCAGCCACTCTCATCTTCTCATTACCATCTGTCTCTTTCCCTGACAAGGGACCCTCAAAAAACTCAGTGAAACTCAGAAATTAAGAGAACATCATCAGAGAAACCTTCCTTGGAAGGATCTAAAAAATTCAGGTTGAAGCTGGACTGTTGCTGCATTAGGTTAGGTCAGGCATGACTGCTTTCCTTCCACATGCAAATATAAAACCCAACCACACTTCATGTGGTAGACAGCATCAGGTCTGCTTTACAGGCAGCACATCTGGTTTGCTCCTGGCACAGCAGGGCCATTCTGCAGCATGACATCCTGGATGCAACTAAAATCCAGTTTCCCAATCATATGGCTCCATTACACAAGCTTATTTAATTACCTAATTTCATTACCTATCCTTCCAGTTGCAGAGAATGATGAGGGAAGTAGCAGGAAGAGTCAGGAGGTCAATACCTGGCTCCAAGTCTGGTTAGGGTCTTGAATTTTGGGTTTTGTTAATCATGGATCAGTTTGCATGACACAAATCCTGGTGGGGACAGAGTCAAAGAGGGATAGAGCCTCTTGGGAGGCAGCTCTGAAGGGCAAAGGGGTCCAGGAATGCTGGACATTCTTCAGGAAAAGAGCTTATCATCTTGGAAGGAGGGCAGCCAGCTCAAGAGGCTACAAGGATGGCATGAGATCATGTAGGGAGAAAATTAAGGGGGTCAAAGCCCAAGTAGAACTTAATCTGGTTACTGCTATAAAGGACAATAAGAAGTGTTTCTACAAATGCATCTGCAGCCAAAGGAGTACTAAGGAAAACCTCCACCTTTTATTGGATGCAATGGGGACACATAATGAAAAAGGCTGAGGAAAAGGCAGAGGTACTTAATGCCTTCTCTGCCTCAGTCTTTAACAGTTAGACTGGTTGTTTCCCTTGTACCCAGCATCTGAGCTGGGACACAGGGACAGGGAACAGATCAAATCCTGGAATCAGTTTTGCCCCTCATGGCAGAAAAGACATTGAGTGTGTCCAGAGAAGAGAAAGGAGCTGGAGAAGGGTCTTGAGCACCAGGAGCAGCTGAGGGGGGCTCAGCCTGGAGAAAAGGAGGTTCAGGGGAGACCTGGCTCTCCACAGCTCCCTGACAGGAGAGGGCAGCCAGGTGGGGGTCAGGCTTTGCTCCCAGGGAACAAATGATGAAACAAAGAAGAAATGGCCTCAGGTTGTGCCAGAGGAAGTTCAGGTTGGATATGAGGAAAATGTCTTCTCTGAAAGGGCTGTCAAGTACTGAACAGGCTCCCCAGGGAAGTGTTGGGGTCATCACTGCTGGAGGTACCTGCAAGAGTTATGTGACACTTGGGGACATTATTTAGGAATGGACTTGGCAGTGCTGGGGGAACAACTGGACTCGATGATCTTCTTTTACAACTTCAGGATTCTAAGTAGAGCATCAAGAATCCTATCAGACCAAATTCTGTAGTGTTACCATGCCTAAATTTCCAGTGGAACTAATTCACTGTAACAATGCTGGGAGCCATACGTGGGGAAGAAGACAAGCAGTAATCCCAAGGTGCAATTTCATAACCCTGTTCCTGTGGGAGAAAGTAAAGTGGAAAGTGCAGGCAGTTATTTTTTCCTATAGTTTTTGAAGAAAATCCTGTCAATTTTGCAAAGCCTCCAGATCCATCTGCTGGACTAGGCCAGCCAGAGAGTAAACACTATTCTATTTTAAAATGACAGAAGTGGCTGCATCTGTTTAATGGCACAAATGCATGCATCTGCCAGACAGACCGAGTGGAACAACACTTTCTGAGGATTACACATTCTTCTATTTAAAGACACTAAAAAAGACACGACACCATGCCTCTACACAGACATCTCCTCATCCTGTTCTCAGTCTCCTTCCTTACTCCAAATAAACTGTGTATGCAACCATCCCACAGCTAATTAAAAGTTAGCAGTAAGGCCATATGGCAGCTATAATGGAAAATACACTATTTCTTTTTTCAGTGGATTTCATTATGATTCAACCACACAATGGAAGAAGTACTAAAGAAGGGACTGGGATTCCAGGAGCCAGAACAGTTTGCCTGTTTTATAACCAACATGCAGCATACATTGAAAAGAGTTTTTATAAAAGTCTATATCTGATTGCCAGACAGGTGTTGGGGCTTACAAAGAAACCTTTTTTGACCTGGAGAAACATCCACTGAGAGGCAGAATTGAATTCCCAGTTTGCTCACCACCAGAAAAGCCAAAACCAGAATCTTATCTCATGGCCTCCCCCCTCAGCCTAAGGCCTCTGGAGAGAGAGGGGTCTGCAAGGAAACAAATCAGTGTACAGGATTTATAATTAGAAGCCCCATTGTTCCTCCAGGAGGAAGTGACAGTGATTTGAGGGCCTGGAGCACACAGACCCACCGCTCCCAGTACGTGCTGCCAGGTGTGCATGTTCTCTCCACATCTGGTTTTCAGAGCAAGACCTCACCGGATTCAAATTACAAAAGGCTGACACCACGTGTTTTCCATCATCCTGTTCCAGCCAAACTAGACATAACACAACAGAAGTCACGAATTTCAGGTTGCAGCTTTCTACTTGGCCATCAGAGGAGTACAAATTAGGAAATCTACACCTGAGCACAGTATGCTTCACCCTGGAGAGATCACTTGGCCCCTGGCCTATCAGCTGCGTAACACAGAGGTTTCTGTTCCCACTCCCCATCAGTGCTGTGCCCACTCCCAAAGGCAAACAGGGTTTGCTCACACACAGCTGCTGGTTTAGCCCCCCTGCCCACAGCCACAGAACAGCCTGTCCTGAGCAGAGCTCCAGCATCCAGAGCTCCTCCTGAAGGCAGCCTGGCAGAACCCCTGGACAAGGAGTGCTGTCCCACTGATCACACTCCATCATTCCCTTCCACCTCTGTGCTTCTCACAACAACTCACACCTCCCTCAGCAGAGCAGGAGTGCTGGTGCAGCCGATAGCACCAACCAGAGACAAGGATGCTACAGCCACCACAGAAACCAGAATATCCTGAGTTGGACAGGACCCACAAAGCATCAAGGTCTAACTCTGGCCCTGCACAGACACCCATCAATCCCATCCTGTGCCTAGGAGTGTTGTCCAAATGCTCCTGGAGCTCTGGCAGCCTTGGGGCTGTGACCATCCCCTGGGCAGCCTGTTCAGTGCCTGAGTACTCTCTGGGGGAAGAACCTTTTCCTGATATCCAGCCTAACCCCCCCGACACAGCTCCAGCCATTCCTGGGTCCTGTCCCTGGTCACACAGAGCAGAGCTCAGGGCCTGCCCCTCCTCTTCCCCAGGTGAGGAAGCTGCAGAACTGCTGTGAGCTCTGACCTCAGTCCCCTCCAGCTGAACACACCAAATGCCCTCAGCTGCTCCTCATAATGCTTCCCCTCAAGGCCCTGCAGCATCTCAGTAGCCTCCTCTGGACACTTGTGGCTCTCCACCAGGCAAAGCAAGGGCCAGTCCACACACACCATACAGATCCCAGGGAAAGCCTGCCACAGAGGCACAACTCTGCTGGTTGGGCTGTGCCCTGAGAAGAAAAGCTGAACTTCATCAGTGACAGTGCATGTCCACAACACACCTCACAGAACAGGCAGAGGGTGTATGAGGATGGGGATAAGCAACTGCCAAGGTCACCATGCAGAAGAGCTCAAGGCTGTGCAGAGTATGGCACATGGATATTGTGAGAGCTGAGCAGAACAGAGCCCATGCCATCAACCCCATCCTGACACTGGCACAGGTCAGATCATTCTCTGCAGCCATGTCAATGACCTTCAGGTACCTGGCTTCTCTGACAAAATCCCCACGTCCTGTTAGTTCAAAGATCCTGGAGGTGTGCTGAAGTTACAAATGCTCTAATGACTAGAGGAGCTTTTGGGAAACATGGCTGATTTCCTTTCCTTCTTCCTTGCCAACCTCCAGGCCTCCTGAAACGACTGAGAGGAGCTGGAGGGCTGAAAAGAGAACAAGACTCCAGGGTTGAGAAGGCACACACAGCTCCTCCTGCACTGCAGGAGTGACAAGGATCACAAACTGATGATGTTACAGGTGAGGCAGAAAACTCCTTCTCCTTGTGATACATCTCAGTGTCTCTGTATGCTCACATTCCCCTTTGAGACATCATATCCCAGGAACCCTGACAGAAACAACCTCAGGAATCTCGCAGGCTGAGATTTCTAGTGATGCCTAAGAGATTTGTACACTTGACTGGCTGCATTTGAAAGCTGACAGCAATTTGGCATCCAAGTCTCACATGGGCAGCTCTAAAGTAGCAGCTCTGTGGACTTCCACAGCTACAAACCTGAATCTCCTCAGCTGTGACCATGAAACTTATGTGCACAAGGTACACACACGAAAGCTCCTTCCAGCTGAACAGCAAAGCTGTGGCTGCTGAAACACCAGTTTCTGCAACCAGCAGACTCTGCCTTGCCCTGGGTTTGCCTCAGACCACATAAGCCTGGATCCCTCAGCACCAAGTTGTTCTGACATGCTTTTGCAATGAAAAAAGCTTGTCAGCTAATCTCCCAAATCTCCCAACATCAAAGAACAATCCAAAGCTCAGAGCAGTGCATTGGGAAACTCCACCAGCTCCATCTGTTTCCAGATCTGCTGGCCTGTAACAGTTCTTGAAGTACATAAAAAGGCATTTAGCACTGTCATGCATAACTATTCTCTCTTCTGGATTGCCCTGTTGGTGATGTGCAAATCAGCAAGATGCATGTATATTAATAAAGTAATCTAAATATCCCAGCTCTTACAAACACGAGCACATAATCACCAGGATTAATGTAATAATGATAATGCACTGCAAAAGACAGCCTGATGTCCCTGCACAGATTCACCAGTGAGATCTAGAGTCCCTCCTTCACAGAGGCTTTCCATGAGCTGTGGCTTTGCAGCTCCCCCCATTCCCATCAAGTCCATGTGCAGCTCTCCAATACATCAGAGCCTCACAGGACTCATCCACACACTCCTTGGAACAGACACAACCACATGCCCCCTTCCAAAAGTCTCTCTTCAGCTGTCATAATTAATAAATCCTTCAGAAGAAATTAAAACAGGTATCATTGAACAACTGCTCTGAAATAAAGGTAGACTTTAGGGAGAAAAGGGTTGGAATTCTGGTTTTGGAAAACTGGAAGTGTTGATAACAACCTTGCTAAGGTATTATGATGAAGCTTAACAGTATTCTTACAATGAATCTTATTTTAAAGATTGCAAGCATCCATTTTTCTTAAAGGAAGACAAGGCATCCCTTCAACACTACTGAAGAGCTACAGAGCTATTTTGTGTGCCTTGCTGCATCCTGTCTGGAAGAAAACTTGCAGCTGTAATTCCAAACTCTCTGGTCTCACCAAGAGACTGTGCCTAAAGCACAGTCTCTTGGTGAGACCAGAGAGTTTGGACCACCCCAGCCTAAGTGCAGCTACAAGAGGAAAATGCAGGGGTTATGACACTGTCAAAAGCACAATTCTTGTTCATGTCAAGTTCATTTCAGTTGAGATATTGACAAAAAAATATAATATTCCCAGTACAGCTTTTGCCAGAATAGAGCACAGAACCCAAACCAGCACTGTTCTACCAAGACTGCACCCAGACCTGGTCAGGCCTGAGCCCTACAGGAGAAACAGCAGTTAGGCTACAGAGGCTCCAAGGGAAATTTAGGTCTGTTTAAATCAGTAGTAGAAAGGATAATAAATTGAGGTTGAAATATGAATCTGTGTGTGTTTGCACAGACTTTCTATATATACACACATATCTGGAACAGTATGTAGCTTCAATATAACTACTACTGCAGAAAGGAACTGCAAATTCCTTTCTTAAAGAACAAGTAATTTTACTTAACCAGCACTCATCTTCTGTGGGGATAATTCAGCAGCAGAAACACACCACAACGCACAGATACACTTCCCCAGCCAAGCATCCTCTGGGTCTGCAGCAAATGTACTGGTGTGAAGCAGGACGATAGAATTAGACTCCACACATTTTGTATTTGTCTCTCCTTCTGCCTAAAAATTCACTGCCACATCCTGTGAGTACAGAAAGTAAATTAAGAAGGGAGTGAGACACCATCAGGACATCTCACTGTAACACCAAGACACAGGTCTCAAGAACAGCACTTCAGCCTCCCTTGATATGCACAAAACTTTCCCCTTATTCAGCTCCTGTGGCAATAGTCCTGCCCTCTGCAGTGCTAGCCTCTCTCTCTAACTCCCCTCTCCTATTGATTTCATCAGGCACAAATAAGTGGCACTTTTCCAGCACAGTTTTCTTACCCCTGTACCCACCCTCAATCATGTCCCTGGGACACAGCACTAAGCAATTGATTCTGTTTATTTCACTCAGGGACTGCCCTATATTGGCTATACACACGCATAGATACAATAACACAAAGTTTATTTAGCCAAACACCTGCTGCCCAGACCTTCCATACAACATGTTATGAGGAAAAGAAAACCAACTTTTGCAAGGAGGCTGGGAGTAAAGCTTGCAGCAAACCCCCTCCTTTATTTCAGTACAGCAACATCACTCTGACAAACAGGAAAGGGCAGATTTTTTCAATTTCCTTTTGCAAATGGAGCTGAAATACAGCATTACCTGAAACAGTATCTTTTACAAAGTCTGAAAAGAAGCTAAGGAATCCTCTGGCTTAAAAACTGTATCCTCTATGGGCTCTGCCACCACCCCAACAGTTTTGTAAATTATCTAAAGCAGATTTTGGAGCTCTTGAACAGGTGACACATTTTGAAAGAAAAAAAAAAAAATCACAGAATCATGGAATGATCAGGGTTGCAAGGGACCTTAAAGCTCATCTCGTTCCAATCCCCTGCCATGGGCATGGACACCTTCCACTATCCCAGGTTGCTCAGAGTCCCATCCAAGCTGGCCTTGGACACTGCCAGGGATGAGGCAGCCACAGCTGCTCTGGGAAACCTGTGCCAGGGCCTCACCAACCTCACAAGGAACAATTCCTTCCTCATATCCAGTGTAAACCTCAGATACACCAAGGCAGAGCCATGGAACAGTAACGTCAGGCAAACTTAGATACTTGCAAATTTCCACATGGTCTAAATGGGGGACAAGAAGAGAAGTAAAGACCAAGGTGGTCACAGAGCACTGGAACTGACACATCCCACTTTTCTAGGGATGTGCATCATGACTGTAAGATTAGGAAGACTAATCTCTCTCCATGCTATCCCATGGCCTTCCCTGTCCTTTCTCTGGCCAAGTCCCTCCCCTGGGGGCTCTCTAGTACCAGCATGGTAGGGTTGAGCTCATCTACTGGTTTTCCTGCTACAGAGCTCCACTAAAGTGTTCCTACACTCACTTGTGACCCATGTGGACATAGCCTGCAGGCATTAATAATCAGCAAGACTTTTCTCCCTGGGGCATTTTTATCCAAACTAGGGGTTAAAAATATTCCTGGAAAGGAAAAGGAAGGGAGGAGCCAAACAGACAGTGAGATCACTCACTTGCCTTCTATAGGAAACCAGGGTAAAAACAGCTTCCCCCACAAGCTGCTCTTTTTCTTGCATCAAGGCTGCCTAAAAACCTTCTCCAAAAATACATTGCAGCAAGTTTTGAAGTAATTAGCAAAAAAAAAAAAAAAAAAAAAAAAAAAAAAAAAAAAAAAAAAAAAAATCAGTTTGAATGCTCATGGTTAGCAGCTGCACATCATGGTAATTTACAACCTGTGACAAATGAAAACTTTTTCAGTATCATTACAGGGAGCCTTTGAGCTTTGTGGCTCTGAAGTTGTGCACAAAAAGAAAAGGATTGATGTGAGTGGATTTTAGCTCTCACATAGACCCTGTTTGAGCACAGCTGGGACAGTGACAGCTGCAATACAAAGACAGGCAGTGACAGCAAGCAGAAGGTAAAGAGCCCTTGGGCTGGAGGTTTTGGTGCTGATGGAGGCAGAGGAGGCAATGATGATTTCAGGCTGTGGCAGATGAGCAGCCAGCATTCTCATTTGCCGTGTAGAGGGGAGGGTTTACTTTGGGAAGATCGTTCTGACCTCTGCTGGTCCCCTCAGGCAAACCCAGCAGAAGCCTGGAGGGAGGCCAGGAATTCCCAAGGGCTGAGCACACGGGGAAATGCTGACCACTGCTCCTACCAGCTCACTCAAGGAACATCACTCAGATGACCTTCCAGTTTACTTCTGCTCCACACTCACATTTAAAAAATTCAGTTTCTAGCCCTGAAATTTGCTCCTGGGGCTGCCCAGGCCCTACCACAAGCCACATTCCAGTCTCTCTCTCCTCCTGGTGCAGACCCCCCAGCTGGTCACTCTTGGCCCCCATCCTGTTGCACAGCCTTGGCTGTGACAGCCTCCACTGGAGAGCTGCTCCACACAGGGGAAAAAAAGCCATTTCCCTTCATAACAAAGGCACTGGGCTGCCTGCAGCACCAGGGAATGTCAGACCCAGCAGTGGCTCCTCAGGCTTGCAGCCAGTCCCATTTCAGACTGGAAGGAATACTCACACGAAGAGCTGCCCCTCCTGTTGCAGCTTCCTCCCCACCACACCAACAGCAGCGGGAATGAGAGGCTTTGATGTGGTTCCCCACTAAGTACCAGACACAGAGACCAAAAGAGGCCCTTCCACTGCCACAAGGAGCGGTGGCCACACAAGGAGGTGAAACCACAGGCAAACTCAGCAAAACCAGTGCATGGCCCTGCTGAAAGTGGTCACCTCAAGAACACGGCCTAGTGATGTTGAAATGCCCAAGATGGGAAGCTGCCAACCTGTTTCAGCTTAGAAGCCACCTTTAACATGCACTTTTTTAGAGCACGTGCTCAGCCTCCCTGCCAGAGAGGAGCTTTTTCCACCATCTTCCTTCGGAAGCAAATGAGATCATCTCAGGAAGGCACAACTGCTGCTGCTGCTCCTCAGTGGAACCACGTCAGGGAAACTTGATTAAAAATAGATAATAAAGGAAACGCCAATAAGCCACACCAAAACAGGCAGCAGAAGGAAAGGGAAACAATTTCCTTGAACCAGGTTTCAAGGCTTAATGTTGCATTTTTAAATATTAAAAAGCCATTCTTCTGAATGTTGCTGGCCATTTATAGACTCAATATGGGCAAAATGTGCTCAACAGCCAGCTGAAAGGAGGCTGAAACTTGAATTGCATCCCTACCTGACACATGAGGACAAAACCAAGGCCAGTTTTAACCAGCCATCCAGTCACAATTGTGTGAAGCCATAGGGTGAGGACACCCAGATTTCCTGCTGGCAGATGCTGGGAGTCTGGGGATAACACAGAGGCAGCTTCTCCACAGAACCAGTGCCGGTGAGTCGAGGAAGCTGAAGTGAACAGCACAGCCATACCCGGGGGACACTGCACTCAGAGGAAGGGCACACTGAGCATTCAGGACTGGGCCAGCTTTATCAAGTCTAGCAAGGAGACGCCTCCCTTTCTACAGCAGCAGCAACGCTGCTATCTGCACACAGCCCTGGCCAGGGCCGGCAGCCCCGGGGCCGCCTCACAGATGTGCCCCACACCCAGGTCGGGGGGTGCAGCCGGGGCTGAGCCCCCAGTGGGGGTGCTGGTGCTCTGGGCTCGGGCTGGGGAGCTCCTCCAGGCTCTCTGCAGTGAAGGGAAGGCTCTTGCAGTGAGACATCCCACATGGACACATTTGTACAGCCTGGGGTGTGTGTGCCCATGCAGAATCCTTCAGAGCGAGGTGGGTGGGATGGATGCACCTGGGCACAGCACCCACACCAACATAACACCTATGGACGAAGCAGACCTGGAATGAAACACGGGCAGACTTAACCATTCCCTCAACTCTCAGACCACAAGGAAACGACAGCCACAGCCTCGTTGATCGCCAGGACTTTATTTTATAGCACAAAACGGGGTTTGGGCTTACCTTCCCAGACATGCCACATGGGCTAATGGCCCGCCCGCCATCACTTCAATCTCCCCCATTGCTGCCAGCCTCCCACCACTGCTATCAGCCGCTCCCCATCGCTGCCATCCATCTCCCATGGTTCCAGTCTCCCCCATCCCTGCCAGCCGCTCCCACCGCTCCAGCCTCCCCCCATGGCTGTCAGCCGCTCCCCATCGCTGCCCTTCGCCCCCCACGCCCGTCCCCAGCCGTGTTGCGGCTCTCGGGGCCGGAGGGCGGGCACGGCCCCTCCGCGGGGCCGCCGAACAAAGCGCGGCTCGGGGGCTCGGCCGCTGCTCCCGCGGCGGAGCGGGACGGGATGGGATGGGGCGGGACGGCACGGCGGAGCTGCCGGGAGCCACGCCGGCCCCGAGCACCTTCCTTTCTTCCCTCCGCGCCGGCGAACTCACCCTCCTTGGCTTTCTTCTTCCTGGCCAGGGTCCCGCCGAGCTTGCCCAGGAACGACTCCTCTTTCTTCATCCTGTGCGGCCGCAGCGTCGGGGACCGGACGGGCGCGGCGGACATCGGCTCTGCCGGGGAGCCCGCCCGGCCCTGCCCGGCGGCTGCGGGACCCGCGGAGCCCAACCGAGCCCGGCAGCGAGAATCACCGGCCCGAGCGAGCGGGGCGAGCCCGCGGTGCGCGCCGGCAGCACTGGGGGCGGGCTGGGAGCGCCGCGGCCACAGCGCCCTGCCACGGCCGGGAAGTCCGCGGGAGGCGGGGGCGGGACGAGCCTCGGACACCCCCGGGACGGGCACCGAGCCCACCCGAGCATCACCTGCGGCCAGGCGGGCGAGCCCCTCCTCCGGGGCACCTGGCTCGCCGGACCCACGCGGGTGCCGGGAAAAGTGGGTAAAAAGCATTGCGGCAAAACAGGTCCCATCGCAGCCGGACCAGGGTGGTGTTAGGCTTGAAGGTACGCAAAGATCAATCTGGAAACGACGTCCTTTCTTAAGAACAGTTTTATATATTCCACGTTTTGCAACAATTGGACACAGCTGAGGGCAAGCGCTCAGCACGTGCCATTTGTCAGGGCACCGCAATTCCTTGCTGGCTTCATTCAGGTGTGCCTCCTAATTTTGCAGCCGTGCGCCCCTTCTGTCAGACCCGCCCGCCTTCTCCTCCTGGCATGCTGCCGGTCAGGTCTGACATCTTTGGGGGAAGATCGGGAAGGGGGCCGTAGGCTCTGTGCTTGCCAAGCCGCCGCCTCGCAGTGTCCCCGCACTGCTGCTGCCATCAGCACGGTGTGTGTGCACAGAAACGCCCCAAGGCAGACACTTGGTTGTGGTCCCACAGGGAGAACTTATTCCTTATCACTTCACAGCAGCCAGGAGCATGATAAGGGGGTTGTGGAATACACGTTAAAAACAGGTCCTGAGTTTATAGTGCTAGGGTCTGATCCTGTTTTAGCCCCTGAAGTGGTCCCACTGATTTCAACGGGACTGCTGGGTGCCCAAAGTCACAAGCTACCCTCGTCCGTGCTCCTGCGAGGAGCGTCCCTGTCAGCAGCCCTTGCCCCAACAAAGGACCGCATTCAAACCAACACAGCTTGGCTCAGGAGCTGCACACCCAGCTTATATGGGACAGATTTGCAGGCTTGACCTGACACAGAAGCAACACTGCAGGACACATCCAGAGCAGAACGTAGCAGAGATAATTTTCTGAGTTGGTTTCACCCAAGATTTAACCCGAGTTACTCCCCTCTGCCCCCAGATCCACTCTTGTCCCTCACCTTCAGCTGCTTTTCTCCAGTCACTTTGGCAACTAAAAGAAAAACCCAACCCAACAAACAAAAACCAAAATCACCCAGCCCAAGCTTTCCAGAGTGACTGAGCTCGAGGTCACCCAAGGGCAAGCGCCAGCAGAAGGGAAGTGGAGAGCACACATGACCAGGCTGGAAAGACTCTTCCGAATGGCAGTGCAGACTTCTGTGAACTTTATTGAAATTGCGTCTTTGGAAGAACAAATAAATTTCATTTCCTGCAACAACAGTGTGTTGCCCATAGCAGAGGCTTTTAGACTGCAAATGAAGATTTACCAGGGGTGGGATCATTATCAGTTACAAAAGCACTTTGCAAAATAAAATAATTAGCAAGGACATCAACTGCATTCTCCTGGCATAAGCCACATGAGACCTTTTACAAGTGCAAACTCCATTTTCAGTTCATCAATAACCCGAATTCATATAAAACCCCACACATTAACCTTGATCTGCAACAGGACTACCAGAGTGGATATTTTAATTTCATAAAATGCATACTGAAGTCTTAGATTACATTTAGCCTTAAGGCAGTGTGGGAAAAGCATTTTATTCAACCTCTGGGGGGAAAAAGCCCCATAAAAATCGACTAGTTCTCATCCCAGATTCTTTTTAAACGAAATTGCAATCAGAAGATGTGTGAGTACAAACTTTGGGCAAGAAAGCAAACAAACTGGTTAATTTACACACATGGAACAAACGGTAAATAAAACTTCACTGATTCCAGTACAGCACTCAAGACGTAACCACTTAAAAGAAAGTGTCTTTTGATAATTGAAATAAAGCCATACAGATAGATCCATTCACCTCTGACTCTGATGTCCTATTTATAAAATGCTTCAATGTGTAGCTAAGTAGAAAAAGCATTCAGCCTATTGCAAAGAAAAAGGAGGCAGGGTTGTTTGAGACAAGAGAGAGCCCATGGCAACAGAAAGTCAAATTACACTTCAGAAACACCAAAACAAAACCTGGAGCCTTTTTAAGACTCATCAAACAAATAGGATTCTTCTAAACAGGAAATGAAGAGCTTCCACACTGCTTTGATCAGTGTTGTTGTGCAGTGATTTGACTGGCTAATGGCCACTAGCAGGGACACAGCTGCTGCTGCACCAGGTCAGTGGCCTGCAGCTCAGAGCAAGCACAGCTACATGGTTTAAAGCCTCCATAACGAGTGAGACACCAGCCCCCTGCAGCCAGAAAATTCTCTCTGGCACCTTTCTCTCATTAGGGATGAGATCCCTATGTATTTCTATGAGAATATATTCAATATTCAAATAATGAGTGTGTACTCAAGAAAATTGCCAGAGAATAAACATGTCATTTTAGAGAACTACACTGAAAAGACTAAGCCTTGTTTAAAATAATTTTATTTTCAGTACTGAACTGCTACTTTAATATTTAGCTGAACATTTAAAAGTCTGAATTGACATTTTCTCTTTTTAACATTGCTCACCTTCTTTTTGATAGAGGTGTTGCTTCCTTTATTTTAACCTCATAGCACTTTATACTGCTTTCAAAATTTTAGAGTACTTGAAGTTACTGTAATTAGATGTATCACAAAATAACAGTGACACCAAATATATGGTCTCTTTGTCAGATATTGAAGCAAGGCAAACCCACCCACTTCTTAAACCAGCAAATCATTGCAGTCTTGTTCTATTATAACACCACCTGTACTGACTTTGGATAGAAACTTTAAAGACACAAGACAGTTAATTTTTCTTCCTGGTCTGTCAGGTAAATGAAAATGTGTTGGGGGTGTGACTGTTGGTGTTTGGGTTTGAGTTGTTGTTTGGGGCTGGTTTTTTTGGGGGGTGGGGTGGCAGGGTTAATAATGTTATTTATTAAATATTGAGGTAGGAATGTAGCACTGATTTGCTTCAGAGTGCCTTCTATTATGTACTCTATTTAACTGAAAAGCTTGTACAAAGTCCATTTATTCCATGCAGACGTTGGCTCTGGGTTGCCATGTTTTGCTTAACAAGAGAAGAAAGCACAGGATACACTCAACACAAAGTCTCATCCCAATTACAGTAAAACCATCCAGCAGCATTGCAGTTGCTAACAGTGATTCAGCACTCCTCTCACAAAATACATATCCACTACCTCAACAAGTTTGCCATGCTTGAGAAGCTCTGCAAAGATTTTCCTGGAAAAGATTCCTACTGAAGCTGTGGCTGCAGGCTCCAGCCCTCTTGATAACAAGGCAAAAACAGCAGAAAAAGCTGTATTGTACACTCAAATTCTGTAATTTTGGGATTATTTTCTTATGCCCTCCTATACAAAGTTTAGTATAATCTTCCACATATCTCACCAACTCCTTAATAGTCCCACAAAGCACTCGTGGTGTTTTCTTTCTCTGTACCACCACAGTAAAAATTGACCCTTTTTCATGTGAGTGCTCACCCAGCCCAGAGAAGGAAGAGCCAACCCAACCTCCCCTCACTTTTCCATGTTTGATCAAACATGGGAAAACTTGGAACACTTCCCTCAAAGGGCACAACAGGGACAGTTGTTTCTACAGGTGCCTGACAAAACCAGCACGTGTTTTGCAAAGGTAGGAAGTACTAAACCTTAGTTGCTACACCTCTGCAAAGACTGGCAGCAAGACCAGCAAGTGAAAAAAGGCACAGAGTGACAGCAAAGGTACTTAGGTTGAAGCAGTCTCCTGTGTTATTGAGGTCAGCATTGTAATTTGTATCTAAAGCTTATATTTTCAAACCAGGTAACAGTTATGGCCTTAATATGGCAGCAAACCTGCCCCTTACATTCTCACAACCTCCCAGTTTCCTCTTCCACCTTCACCCAAGTCCCCTAAAAACTTACTCATTAACAGCACTTGATAACACCAGATCTTCCAAATATAAAGAGCAATTTCAACTTTTTTATACAAGCAGAACAGCTGGAAACCACCCATGGTCTTTGAAGTGGTGATGGAAATATTTGCCATCCTTCTGACATGTTACTGCCACCTTCTCACAGGCTCGTGGGTGCCCTGACACACCACTGAGACCCTTCAAGCCTCGTCCCAAAAGAGCCCTCTCCTCCCCAGCCTCCCTCAGCCCTCAGAAAGGGCTGCAAGCAGAGAATTAAGACCACAGCTGAAGGGACTCTGAGAGCCTGGTGGGACCTACAGCCTCAGCACTGCTCAGGTGAAATCAGGAGGCCACGAGCACATTCCAGGGCTGCTGTTTGGGGGCGCTCCTCGCCACCTTGCTGTCCCTAACAGTGGCATGCCTGAAAAGCAAGAGCATCTTCACTATCCACAGGTAAACTGAGGTCCAACACTATCCATTTAAACAAACACCAAGCTTCTGAATCACAGTTCTGACTGAGGCCTTACTCCTTTTATCCTTTCAGCTCTGGCCAGAAACACAACCACCAAGAACACAGACTCAGATCTGCCCAAAGCTGTTTTCCCACTGAGCACTATGGCAGCTCCCACTGGAATTCTGATTTCTGCCTTATCCATCTGAAGTATCTGGGCCTCTGCAGCAAAATTTAAATGGAAATATATTAATCATACCAATATTCCACAGAAGCAACCACATAATCCAGATACCTGTTCCAGAGGGATTCAGACATACTTACTGTACTGGATAGCTTTTGTGCACTTGTGGTACGCTGTAAGAAAATGTTACTTTTCAACCTAGTGCAATGCCAGGAGGAAAACAGTGACCCAGGTGGAACCTCATGGAACATGATCTTGCTCTCTTTATCTGACTGGACAATTCTCTGGAGAGTGGCACAGAGAGGTCTGTCAGATGTGCTCAAAAGGTCTCTTCAGCCTTCAGCAGTTTCTTCCATTCCTCCCTTGGTTCTCATAGAGTTCTCTCAAAGCTTAATTGTGGCCTGGCTGCTGTGTGGTGTGCACACTGAGTTTGGGGCTCTTCCCCTAGGCCTGTCAACTCAGAACACCCCTGAGCCCTCTCAAACAGCCAGCTGAGCTTGGGGCTCTTGTGTCATATTGAAGTATGGCACTTGAGTAGCCTTGAGTAAAACACAGTGTGCACAAAATAGAGCTCTTAAGGCAGCAGAACACAGCTAACTTTGAACTCCTGGGAGAAAACCCTAACAGTGTTTTAGTATCTAAACATTCATATAAAAAACATTTTTATATGTCAAAATGTCGATAGTGCTGGAAAAAACTAACATTTGTTGACATTCTTAACATTGTTTCACATTTTATCTCATAGCAATAAAAGAATCATCAAAAATGCTTGGTTAAATATATACTTGCTACAGTATCTGTAAGATAAACACATCAAAAAAGTTTTATATCAAACTTTGCTATTTGAAACAGCTGACTTCTGTCATTCACACCATTTTGAACATCTGTAAGCCTACTGCTGCTACTTTATAAGGAGGGAAGGATGTTTAATCAAGCAGAGCTCTGCAAATCCAGGCAGTCCAGTTTTTAGCCTTCATATTTTAGAGAATTATCAACTAAACCAGATTTAGTTACTGTATTATACCAACAGCAATACATACCAATGCTAAAGCACTGTATAAAACTATGTTCTCTTTAAAAAGAGTGGAGTCTGAGTGCTGACTTGATTGGGAATGAGCTTTCATGGCAGACCTGACACATTGAGCAAAGTCAAGTAGAGCACCAGCATGTCCAAAGCTGTCTTTAGCTGAGCAGAAAATATCAGGAGTTTAACAGCTCATGTATTTCTGTTCTGCTCCCCTAGAATCTTCTTTGTATTGTTATTTTAAACCTGCCAACACTTAATAACAAAAAAAATATGAATGTAGATACAGGGAAAGTGCACTCCAAGTTCAGATTCTCTCAGCATGACCACACAGGGTTGATACATATAAAAATAATCAGTATGCAACTACCTCCAAAGATGTTAGGACCAAAGTAGTGAGTAAGTCCATCCTTATAGAGTGGAATATACCCCAAGTGATAAATCCAGAGGTGACTTGGAAGTGAAATTAGCACCTCAACAAGTCAGGAGAGAGACACAGAGAGAAACCAGGTAGTTCCACATGTTCTTATGTCTGGAGTGTCTAATACTTCAAGTAAAATACTAATACTTCAAGTAAATACTCTAATACTTCTCTAATACTCTAACACTTCAAGTAAAAACTAACAACTAAAAGCTGTAAGATGGACTCCCATAAGCAATCTCCCATCTTTGATAAGAATCAGAGGTACAATGAACCTTTAGAGCATAATTATTTAATGTAGTTTCTTGTGGAGTCCGAGGTAAATCACTCAGCCGTGTATCTGCACTTCAAGAAATAAAGACCATTTTGAAGTAGGTTATAGTCTTGATTTCATCTCCAGAGAACAATTTCATTTAGTGATGTGAAATATTTCTGTATTATAGAAATCTTATTCCTGCTCCAAACTGAACACCGTCACATATCCTGAAAAGAAACAAACAATAAACAGTGTAAGTGATATACAAGGTACTGATGAAACAAAAATCAATTCTCCCTATCCACAAATTCCCAAGGTTTTAGCTGACAAAGACTTTTTAAAATAAATGTTTTGACAATCTGTCATCCACATAGAGCATCAACATTTCCAAATAAAGCCTATAATTTTGAAATTGCTATTATACATTCACATTGCCCATAGAAACATAATCCTGTCCCTGAATGAAAGACTGAATATCTCACACAATACTCACAGACAAGAACAGGCCTCATGAAGATTTTATTTCGTATATTATTATATTTGCTTGATGCAGGATAATTGGTTGCTAACAAATGAATTTGTTCTTTTTTTTCTATAACCTTGTGTTCATTTTTCAAGCAAAGACATTAAACTAAGTATTTATCAAAGACATCAAATGAGGTATTTATCCAATCAGTTGGGTTTAGAAGGCTTAAGAAAACACCCCACAAGCTGTTGGAGTGATCACTTCCCCACAAGTAATGAAGCTGCTGCACAGTTATTTGCACATTTCAACACCTGCTCTCAGGATAAATGAACTCTGGCACTTGGGGAGCAAAGTTTTAACCCAACTGTGAAACCAAGGAGAATAAAGGGGGCTGGGAAAGCAGCACCAAGACGTCTCTGTTGGTATGAACTAAACAAAACCACAAGGCAGAGCTCTCCCTGAGGAAGTAAACAGGAGTGCAGGAAGCTCTAAAGAAGCTGGTGTACCAAACCAACCTGTCTCCAGCCTGTACTCCCATGGGGAAGCAGTAGTTGAGCTCCAGCCGGGCGATGTTTCCCAGGCGCAGCACTATCCCGGCGCCGTAGGACCAGCGGATGCACTCTGCCAGCCTCTGCAGGTGTGCCCTGGGACCATCACCTGCAGCCAAACACAAGGCATGAGCAGCAAAGCAAGAGGGCAGAGCCAGAATAACAAACTGTGAATTCAGCTGGACTGCTGGCTGGTCTCTATGTCCCACGATAGGGCACCTACTAGCAAGAAGGAGGAAATGAGTATTAAAGCCTTCAGTGATGCTACTGCTCACTTCCAGTACCTGAAGGGAACTTACAGGAAAGGTGGAGAGAGATTAATGACAAGGGCCTGGAGTGACAGGACAAGGGGGAATGGCTTCACACTGACAGAGATATCAGGAAGAAATTCTTCCCTGTGAGCGTGGGGAGGCTCTGGCACAGGTTGCCTAGAGAAGCTGTGGCTGCCCCATCCCTGGGACTGTCCAAGGCCAGGCTGGATGAGGTTTGGAGCAACCTGGGATAGTGGAAGGTGTCCCTGCCTATGGCAGATGGGAGAAAAAGATGAGCTTTAAGGTCCCTCCCAACACAAACATTCTGGGATCCTATTCTATGATTCAGTGGGTCTCTACTATTTTTAAGTTGACTGAAGTATCTCCCTCCCAGTATGGATGTCATCTTTCTTACACCAAGTAAGGCAGACATCAAATATCAGTACATTCTAAAACTGACTGAAATCATATTGAAAAATCATACATTAATACACTGAAATGTATCCTGAATAGAGTTAGGAATGAGAGGAAAAAGAATCCCATTAGCTACAACACCCTCAGCTAATGCCACCACTTTTTCTTTAGTTCATCCCAGTAAACACCAGGACCCCACTAAAACATCATCTTTCATTGACCCTTTCACAATGGTGTAAGAGAGCAAGTTTAAGTTACACACTGGTCTGCAAACATCACCTATTCACAGACACTACCATTACACTCCTGGCTCTCTTTCCTACAAGTTGTGCTGGAAATTATGGAGAGAGGCAAATAAACTACTGGCAATCTGTCAAATATATAAATTAAAAGCAGCAGGTTTATGACAGGCATCAAAATATATGCAGTAAACAAAGTACTTCTGAGTGAATACAGACAAAACAACCCTTCTTTTTACTTTCATATGAAGAGGGGGTTTTATTCTCTTGAGTCTTACCATAGTTGAGATTGCAGAGATTTCCAGCATTAAGGAAGAAATGTGTTCGGAAAAGATCCCCAAACCCTCCGCGGCCCGGCCGGAAAGGGAGAGGGGTGTAGAGGTGCAGCCCTCCAGCCCAGTAGGCTTCTCCTCCCAAATAATCACCTGCTTGGGCAAAACGTTGGAATAAAGGCATTTATTGTGGAACATATTAAAATAATCAGTTGTTAAAGGTAAAAAACCCACATCCATAAGTTGTTTTACATTCCATAAGTTTATATTCTACCCTTTACGACCCATCCCATTTGCTTCCAAATCTCTCCAAACTCACCACTATTAGTTTGAAAAATTAGCACTTCCACATTTCTCTAAACTGTCCAAGAGAAGTGCATTTTTCTTCCTTCCCTCACCAGAACAGCCTGAGGCATGCACCTGCTCATGGCAGTTCATTGGAATTACCCCCTGACCACCTCTGCAATACCTTCCTTGGTTTTAAAAACGGGCAATTGATACAACTGAACAACTAACTTCAAAGGAGACTGGATATTGAATCCACTGATAATAGCAGAGCAAGGAATAGAACAGAGGAAGCTCCTGGCCCTCCAAACACCTCTGTTGAGGAGATTATCTCTCCCCTCATCTACCAGAACACAGGCTGTATCAAACAAACTATTGCTATAACCATGTTTTGGGAACTTTTCCAGCTTGAAGGTTGCTTATTAATTAAAATGACACACTGCAAGTGTGCAAGTCTGAACACACACATGGTTTACAAAGTCAGTAATTAGTCACAGCTTAACTAAGAGCTACCTGGCATTATCCCATTGTGAACTAATCTGTAACAACAGATCAAAGCCATAACACTTCTCAAAGTACAGAATGGGTGTAATTATTTTCAGGTTATACAAAGTTTAAGGACTCTCTGTGACACACTAATATTTACATTATTGTCAGAGGAGGGGGATTTCAAAGTGTCAGACCTTCACTCTGGGGTCCAATGCTGTACATACTGAACCCACGCACACTGGTTGGTCCACCAAGGTAAAACCTAATGAAAACAGATAAATTTAACATAATGTTTCACTTAAAGGTAACTTTGTAACAGGTTTAGTAATGTGATCTTTAAACACCAGCATTAGAAGGCAAAATTGGCTACGGAGTGAACAGTCACAACATGGCTTTGTGTCTGAAGAAACCTGTGCCTGCTACAGAATTTTGCAAGTGGTAAATGCCATTTTGCAACCATAAATATGGGCAGCACAGCTACTGCACAGCAAATTTTCACCAGCCCAATATGAAAATGGCTTGAGTATGAACATGCAGCTAATAGCTAATTACAAACATTTTATTCTCCTCAGAACTACTACTGTTTTTCTCTTGTGCAGAGTTTTCTATATACAATACCTCTGCTGACTGGAAAAAAAAACCCAAACATTTAAAAAACTTGCCTGTCAGCTATACTGGATGGCTTGTCTCCAATAGGTACCAGCATTCCACCCCAGAGTGATGCTGAAATAACCTTTGGAGAGAAAAACAAGATGTTTATTAGTACTCATTCCTCAGGCAGAGCTCCCTCTCAGTTACAGCTGCTCACACCCTGGGGATATCACACCCTGTACTGTGGATTTGGAACAGGATTTTCAGGAATCTCTTGATGGCTGCTGCCCTCTTCCTTTTATGCAGTGCTGTGCCTTGAAGATGTCAATATAACACATCTGAACCAAAGGCTGCTTCCACAACAGCTTAAGGGAGCACTCAACCTCATCCAGCACCTCTTGTCTTGAGAATATTCATGTCTCAAATTAAGACAACACTGCTGCCATCGATTATTCCTGGAAATCTGAAACCCACAGGAGACTGAGTCCAACAAGCAGCTGCCAAAAATGTACAATTATGACCTGTCTGTAAATTAACCTTATAATTACATGAAACCACCTTCTGCAACTCACTATACCGACATCAAATAAACATACAGAGTTACTCTTTATCTATAAAAAGCAATTCTTGCAACTCAAATCACTGAAATAAAAAGATTTAATAATTTGCTTGCTGCCTGTGTGCCAGGTAGAAGTATTACTGATAAACAGTGACACCTATTGTCAGTACCTTTGGGATACAAATTATTGTAACCCCTGACTTTTAAATCTTCATGATGCAAGTTGCTGTTTAATTGTCCATTCAGCTCTGAGAAGAATTTATTGCACTATCTCCATGTGAAAAAAAACCTTCTTTCTAAATGCAGTCAGAAATATTCCTGGGATATGTTGAAATTCTTATTTCAATTTTTCAGTATTTCAATTCAAACCCCTATTTCCACCTAATACTAAATCAATGCTGTTGAAATCAGTCCCCCCTTTTTTTTCCCAATAATCTTGCACACAAGAAATATGCTATGACAGTAAGATGAGTAGTTATATATTCATAATTACAATTAAAAAGAAAATTAAACCAGGATTATACAGAATATTCATGAAGGTTTAAAAATCTTTCAGCTTTCCAAAAACTTCCAAGGTTTTTGAAAAATCCCTTCTAAGGAAGAACCACAAAGAACAGACATGACCAGTATCACTTCTGGAACAAAAATCATTCTTATGGTTAACTTTGAAACAAGTTTTCTCCAAAATTCCCACTCTTCAAGTGATTCTGCACAGCAGGAACATGAAGTTAAAAATAAAGATTGTTCATTTTCCAGAAAACAAAATCAGGTTATCTACCTCAGCCATTTTTCACAATCTTTCCTAATCCATAGTGAAAAATAATCATAAGACATAGGTTTAATAGCCCCAGAAAAACCTCAAGTCAATTACTAAAATATCTTTGAAAAAATTACCGAATCCCAGAGAAGTTGCTTGTTCAACTGAAATTCAAAATCCTCTTTCAGAAATTTCACATCTCCACCTGTATAGCCAGCCAACTCCTGCAAAGACACAAATTTATGGAAGTTGCAACACACATTACATGTTTCTTTCCTTTAAAAGTCCAGCGTGTGTGCATCAGCACAGGAAGTGTTTTTCTTTATAAGAAATACAGAAACACTGGCATGGTGAGGCAGCTGAATTTTGGACTGAAGCATGCATGAAACTCAGAATAATGAGCAGCATTTTTTTCTTTTCCAAATATTAAACCAAACTATTGCTTTCCAAGCAATTTTGTGAATGAAGGCAAGACAGAATGAAGCCGGAAAATACAACGTCAAAAATCAAGACTGTGTTTCCCTAGATCTGAGAAGATTTCATGTGGTGCAGAAGGGCATGACACAATTTGTTATTTTCAGCTCTCATTAAGTGACTGAACTAACTCAGAGTTAGAGGCAGAATCTAACAAATGACACAGTACTTAAACCCTGAATTACAACCACTTTTCTCACAACAGTTAGCTGCTGTGAGAGATTTGGGATTTGGGAGAAATTCCCAAAGAGATTTGGGAATTTGCTGCTTACTTTTACTTCCAGTGGCACTTCAAATCTGCCCCTAAAGCACTAAAAAAGTTGATGCTTCTGAAGTATTACCCATACAGCAGAAAAGCCTTTAGAAAGGCTCTGATTGTAACAAGAGGGAAAAGCACTTTCTGTGCCAAAATGATATATGCATATGCCTTGGAGAGTTATTTTTACCCAATCTTTCATTTTTTAACTCTCAGACTTAGAAATTTTGTAAGTAGCAACAGGAATCTGGCAATCTGTGCACGACAGTGTTAAAAAAGAAGGGCTATTTAACACCCACTGAAAGTGCAGAGCAAATACTATCAGGGATAGTGTCTCTCAGCTAATAAATAATTTAATGCTGATGGAGAGGCTGTGCTCTTTGACTAATGGCATACAAATGAAAATTTCCTACCCTAAAAAAAAGTTCAGGATTTTAAAAGGCACACTCAGAAAACAGAAAATGTAATTACCAGTCCACATTGTCACCTAGTCAATTTTAGATTGGTTTCTAACTTTTGTCATTTTTAACATGAACATCAGTAAGATAAATTAAGACTTACTGGAACACACAGATAATAATAACACTAGTGATTTAAAGCTACCTGATTAATTTTCAGCAGAGCACCTCGTTTGGGCAAGATCGAGGAGTTCCGGGAATCAATTACCATGGCATGCTGAAAAGAACAAAAAACTTTGGGTTAGGTTCTCATATCTGTTGAATGCCTCAGAGTGACACCATTATCCAAAACTGTGCAAAAAGTGGAAGACAACCACAGCTCCAGCTAAGATTAGTGTAGCTACAAGGTTTTGGGAACAATATCCCTACAGACTGGCTTTGTCTGACATTTACAGGCCACATAAAATGCATGCATTTGTATCTTCTGCCCATGGCATGCACCAGAAACAGAGCAGCACTCAACTGCAACCCACCAAACTGCAAAGAGTTTATCTCCTACAGTTTGTAAGCTGCGGAGTGAAAGACGGCAAGTGACCAGAAACCGGAATGTTTACAAAACACTTAGGATGAGGAAATTTACTCTTCCTGTCTGCTACAAACCAAAGCAATTCTGCAAAAAGAGATCACAGGTGAGACAGAGGGAGACCAAGCCAAAGTCTAACAGGCATCTGTGATTCCCTGTTCTCCCTGTGGGCCCCCTGGATTACTCCATGGCAATGACCAAACACAGGAAAAGATGTCTGAAGGAAAACACATTCCCTCCGAGGACAAAAAGCTCCTCTGGTATCACTCCTAAGTATGAGATGACTCAAAGTCATGTGGTGTTAAAATATTCTCATGAAAAAGCCTTACAGAGAGAGAAGATTTTAGAGAGTGTCCACTTTCCTCTCGAACAGAAAAGGATGCTGTCCTAGCAAGGCAGCCAAGCTCTCTCCACACACCTTCCCACTTCAGTGTGTGACTGGTCTTCCAGATGGGAAACTACAATAAAAGATTGAGAAAGCAATGAAAACAATTGTAACAAAATTAAAATAAATATTTTTTATATTTGACTCTATGGCTTTCTTCCCAAACTTCTTGACACAAGAGAGAAACCCTCTTCCATTTCATAGTTATGCTAATTCTGTTCCAGCCAAAAGAGTTAGATGCACACTAATTAATCCATTCCAAATGAAAAATATCTTGAATTGGGCAGATACAGTAAGCTAGGCAGCCAGCTGCCTCTCTGAAATGATAATTTTAAAAAACTGAAGAAAAACATATTGGCATTTTTATTTGGCCAAAACGAGATTGATTGCAACAAAAAGTCCAAGATACATGACCTCTGTCATTTTCAAATCACTGAGCTCTTTCAAATAAAGAGAAGTCAGCCCTGTGCACAAGTGATTCAATCATTCAGAAGTAAACCAAGCACTCCCAAGAGCTCAACTGAAATGTAAATGAAGCATGTGTTACACTTGTGCTACACTCACATTAAATTCTGTTGATACTCCTCTGTCTGTTTCTCGAAGAGAGCTCCAAGGGAACTGTCCAGTTACTTTGTATACATTAACTGTAAAACTGAAACACAACATTACTGGCAGGTTTGAAAGGGAAACTATTTAAGGTCCACCTCTGAATAACCACAAAAATTTAAGTAATCAGTTCTGCTACATCATAATCAGACCAAAGAAATTCCTTCACTATAAAAAGTAGTGAAAAATGCATCCCCTACTTTCTTTCAAAGTTTCCAGGCTGTGGTTTGAAGAAGGACAGGCCATATGAAGTTTCCTTTGTTCCATAGGAGAACTGGAAGGTCACCTTTTCTGCACGTCCAAAGAGATTTGGGAACTTGAGCCCAAGCACCTATAGAAAATAAAGAACCCCCAAAACACTAGACAAACAAACAAAAACCTTCCCACATCATAACATTTTATATCATTTGCTGTCTTGCATCTTAATCATATGCTGAAGATAAGGAAATCATGAGAATCAGAAATTAGGATATTTAAAAATACTTGTAACTGAATATGGGTTTTTTCTCAGTTTTCTCTCTGTGCTGGCAGCAAAAGCCAACAGTGCAAGTTACAATCAAACATCCAACTTTTATTGCTGTTCAGTAGCTGCTGACTTAATCTGCACTGAGTGCTGATATTAACTTCAAGCAAAATCTCCAAGCCTGTCTCAAAGCCCTGGAGAATAAACCTTTGGCACAACAAGCAGCTGCTCTGCTCAGACTCTCCCACTGATGCTCAGAAAAACTCCTGACAGGGAGGGCTCATCAGAACCACAGCAAGGGAAAATTATCACTATGGAGCCACTTCCCTGTAGTTTTGTTTGGAGCAGGAAGATCCTTTAGCAACCAGACCTGATGGTGGTACAACACAATTCTACAATTCTCCAGAAACTACTGAAACACTTTTGCCTACTCTGACACAAATTCCTTGCATCCTTCAGGCAGCTCTTGGCCCTCTGGCAAAAAAGATGGAGCAGGTTTCCTCCCAACAGACACTACCACTGAACCATTGGAAAAGAATACTAAAAAACTCCCAAATCCTGACTGCCTTTGTCTGAGAGCTGTTGGAATCAAACCAGTAACCTGAGCTTTGTAATGATGGTTATTATGCCATAAAGAGAAAGGGCTTTTAGTATGAAGTACTAGATGTATAAGCTTCAGCTGAATTTAAGGGATTAGAATAAATAAATCTATTCAGCTTTTAAGGAAACATAATCTGTGTTGCCCATATCAGTGCATACAAGTCATGCTTCTAGAGCATTCACAAGTTATACTTCTCTTATAAATTTAAATCAAATAGAAGAGGAAGCTGAGCACAAAAGGAGAAAGCCAAGCAGCTTCCAGTCTGTTCTGAGCAGCACTGGAAGCAACAGGTAGGATTCCCTGCTGGTTTCCTTCAGGCCACAACACCCTGGACCTGGCTCCTGACAGTGGAGCTGCATAAGCAGCTCTCAACTCACCCAGTTCCAACTCTCCTTGCACATGCAAAGCACCATCAACCTGAGTCATGTGGGATCTTACCCAGGTTAAAAATACCCCTAAGAGGAAAAGGATGAGTCCCTTGATCTGGCTTATCCACCAGCCCCAGGCACAGCTGCCCCATGCAAGTGAGAAGGCAGAAAGGGTGCAGGATGAGCAGCTGAAAGCACAATCTGCTCACAGACCAGCAGTACAGCTGCTACTTCCTGTGGCAATTGGTTAATATTGTTCATACAAGATTTTAATTGGATGCATTCTTAATTGAGTCATACAAAAACAAGTTCTAAAGCTTGTAAAATTCATGAAAACCTTGCATTCTGCGGCCCAAAGTAATTGATACTGGGCTAAAAGACAAAAACAAGAACAATTTCTAAACCAAATATAAAGCTTTTTGACTGAGAAGAAAAATACTTCAAGTATATTTCATAGAAACAAAACGCCAAATTCCTTATAAATCTCTCCAGTAGACAAAACACCTTAAATAGTAGCAAGAAATAATTCAAGAAGTTCCAAGAATTAAAAAACTAACATGCTGAGCTGGAAGCTACAGGGTTGTCCTCCAGCTCAAGATAGGCTTTTGCTGAATGAAAGCCTGACACAAAAGCCTGACAAAGTCTTAGTAAGGCTGGACCAAGACTGGATCACCAAATTCATTGCTAGGCTTGAAAGTGAAACTAAGAAGAATATCAAAAGGCATTACAAATAATTTGAAATAATCCATACCATGCTGCCTTCATTGTTGCCAACCATGGTGTTATAGCTCCCAGTTAACCTTCTCAATTCTGTTACCTCAAAGGTCACATCTAAACCATTTGGAAGGGCATCATCTCCTAAAGAAATAAATGACGTGCATGTTATCTCTAAAGACTGATTTTTAAAACTGCAGACAGAAGGTTACTTGAATTATTTGAAAACTGAGTTAAGGCATAATAAAAGTCCATGTTGCAAAGTGAAATGGCTTGAGAAAAGGATGTTTGGATGTGAGTGCACAATTTGGTTGAATCACAGGATAACTGGCTTTAATCACTTCATGTCAATGTGATGTGCAGTACAAGTACAGGACATATTTTCAAGCTTTCCCTCACAGGTTCCTTGAAACTGTGGATTAAGAAAAGCTTACTGTAATTATTTTAAGCGCTGAAAATTCACTCATGGGCAAGTAATATTTAAATACACATACACATATATGCAAACACATGCAAATAGATTTCCTTCATAGGAATAACTGACGTTGATACATTTGTATCCACAGCACAAACAGGTGTTCATCTAAAATATATATAAAGGTATACAAGACTAAGTTACACACACAAAAAATGTCCAGCCTATTAAAGAGGGAAATACATATCACAGGTATGAATATATGAGAAAAAAGGTGAGGATTAATAAGGGAATACACACCATGGCAGGTGTCAATCAGAACATCCACCTGTCTAAAGATTCCAAGACGAAGCAACTTCTCACGAGCTTCATGTGATTTTCTCATCACCTGCAGCATGAGAAAAGTAGCTCAGTCACAGAATCAGAGGATATTTGGGTTGGAAGGGGCTTTCAAGATAATCTAGTCACTTTGAGTCTTACAGGTTAAAAAATAATAAGGATAAATGAGTTAACATGCCAGAGCATCTGGCTCAATACCTTCATACTTTTCGTTAGTTTGCTTCCTAATTAATTTAATAGTTCAAACAATTATTCAAATAGGTCCCAGTAGGTATAACTTATTTAGGGGATTCTTGACAGAGTTGCCCCATGTCTGAATGGAGTAGCCCAAAGCAGGAAGAAGAGAGAAAAAAAATTAATCAATTATTAAACAGCAAGTCTGTTCTTCACTGCAACACTTACATCAATGAGATTTTTCGCCTTGAAAACATCGGCGATTTCGTACATGATGATGTCGTCCTTGGTCCTTCCAAGTCCATCGAAGTGCACGTGCTGAACCACCACCTAAACACAACAAATCCTCACACACAAGAACTGGATTTGCATCTAGCAACGAGGATCAAGGTCAACAATGCACAAAAATTATTGTGAGAAACCCTGATGATGCCTAAGGCTGATTCCTAGATTGTCAGAAATCAGTGCTAGCTAAGGTTCTGGGACATTGCTCCCATAACACAAAAATGGGAGAAAAGAGATCTCTAACACCAAAGCTAACACTGGTTATAGCTGAAGAAGCCCTGACAGACTGCAGCTGCTGGGGTTTTAGTTGTAAATGCTGTATGGACAAAGAAGCAACTGCAGAAATCACACAAGTATTAAATGCACAAGATAGAATTAAGTAGTTAGTCGTAGTTGTTTGCTACTTCTTTTATCAGCTATACATAAGCAAAGAATTGAAAGAAGAAAATCAAACAAGCGTAGAAGCCACAAATATTTAAACTCTATTAAAATCATCACTACCACAGAAGCAGTGCAGTTCCAAATGCAGCTGAAAATCCCTCCTCTTATGAGGTTTTATAGTTTCATCTTGATACATAATCACCTGAGACAATTTTATTATAAAAAAAATCACAGCACCTTCCACGCTACCCAGTACAAATGGACTAGAGAGAATGCATTTCCCTTATTTTTCTAACCTTTTCAGTGAATTATAATTTTAGGGGTAAATGTAAAAAAAAAAAAAATCTGCTTCAAATAGTTGTCAAGGATTGGAACAGGTTGCCCAGGGCAGTCATCACTCCTGGGAGGATTAAAAACCATGTGGATATGGCACTTGGGACGTGGTTTAGTGCTGGACTTGGCAGTGCTGAGTTAACAGTTCAGACTCTGTGATCTTAGAGGTCTTTTCCAACCTAAACAATTCTATGATTCTATACCAGAGTTTGTAAAAGAGACTATGCAGATTATACTACCTCTATCAGAAATATCTGTATGACTCTGTGTATTCATGTATAATAAACAGCAAAATAACAGCAACCTATTATTACTGCCAACTGCTGAAAAAACCACCAAGGCATTCATTTCTCTCCACAAAATATCAGGATATTGCTCAGGCACTTACATCTTTGTTTTCAAGAATTTCCTGCTTGGCCTCAGGTTCAATTTCAACCAGTTCAGCTTCCTCTCCCAAGGCACCAAAGTCTGGCCCAGCCATTGGAAGAGGCTCCAAACTCTGAAAGCATAAAAGAAAACTGCATTTAACAGGGTACAGGGATTTGTGATTTGTGCCTTTTGTAAATGAGAAAAAACCTGTGATTCTCAACAGTGTATTCATCAAATCCAAAGGGGAAAAAGCAAAAGAGAACTAAAATGAAAGGAATTACCAGAACACTTGACACCTACCTGCTTGCTGAAATTTTTAACAAAAGCTAAATAGCTTCCACATTGAATGATTTCTCAAAAATACTCTGCATTCTTCAAAAAAATTGCCTTAACTTTAAAGACAAGCTTCCTGTGTAAAAAGATCAATTCCACCCTCTTAAAAAACAAACAAACAAACACCTAAAAAAAAATCAGGCTGTTACTTCTGTGGTTTGGGTTTTAGGATGCAGAAGAGTTAGAATGTTGAACAATAAAATAAAAAGGGTGTTCTCAGAATGTTAGTTTGCTTTGCATGCATTTACTTGCCTTTCTATTTCAGTTTTTCTTTTAGAAGTAACTTTCAAATAAGGCTCAAGAACCTCAGGCTCTGACCATCAGAGCCAAACACTAATCAAACACAGCATGGCTTTATTTATTATACCTGAAAGAGTCCTAGAATAAGACTTATCAGAATAGCTGCTTTCCTGAATAGTAAATTGCTGTTGCATATCAAAATCCAGTTAAAGGAAGACAGAGGCTTCTCCCACTGTCACAATTTTCAGGCAAATGTGAAACACTCTGCATCCACACAATATTGTCTAGCAGTTCACACCACAGACAGACACAAAACAGAGAATACAAGCAAAAAAATCTTGAAACAGAAATTACATTAGTCACATTGTTTATATACTCTAGAGCCTTAACTGGAGGCAGCTCCCTGCAGCTGTTCTTCAGCCTTAAATCAGAACACTTAGACCTCTGTGTTTCTTCTATAAGCACTGGTAGAGGGATTTGGAGAGTTGTGCATCTGTTGATGATGGTGTCAGGCATGTGAGGCCCTCAGCCCACTCCAAGCAATGCAACACTCCTCCAATTCTCACCGGGGGCGCTTCTCTTTGCACTGTGCATTTTCAGCTGCTTGGGTTTGGGTTTTGGTTGGTTGGGGCGTTTTTATTCTGTTTTCATTTCCCCAGTCTCGTTCTTGCCAGCCCACCCCCCTGGAGAGGCCAGCTCTGGGAAAGCCTCAGGAAAAACCTGAAAAAGACGCAGGCTTTCCATAGGAAGAAATGTTGTACCTAGTAAGAATTTTTTTCTCCCTTGTGAGGGTGCTGAGGCCCTGGCACAGGCTGCCCAGAGTAGCCGTGGATTCCACATCCCTGGAAGTGTCCAGGGTCGGGCTGGACGGGGTTCTAAGCAAGCTGAGAGAGTGGAAGGTGTCCCTGCCCACGGCAGACGGCTCGTGTGACCAGATAACCATAAAGGTCGCTTCCGAGCCGTCAGCATCTGTAATTCTATAACAACACCCAGAAACGAGCTGGGAAGGGAAGGCGCCTCCGAGCACCGGCACGGGCTCCGACCCCTTCGCCCTGCCCCGGCGGGAGCCGCGGAGCAGCTGAGGCGGGACACGGCCCCGATGGCGGCCCCGGCCCCGCCGTGCCCGGCCCGAAGGTCGCGGTGAGGAGCGCGGGGCGTGCGACCTTCGGGCGGCCCCGGGGCGGGTGCCGGGCTCCCACCCCCGGCGAGACCCGCCCCGGCGGATCCCCAGGGCCCCGGCGCTCACCCGGGCGTGCACGGTGCCCATGGCGGCGGC
>VZUI01039448.1:0-12754 GCA_013401135.1 Cettia cetti
GGGGGTGGGGGGGGGGGGGGGGGGCGGGGCGGGGTGGGAACATAACAGCAAGGTAAAAGCTAGACTGTGTTTATTTCATGTTTGGAAGGAAAAATTTGGTGCATCTTCATTTAATCGAAACCATTTTGCATTTCTCAGAAGAAAAGGCTTAAGGGAAACCTCTCTGAAAGTTACAAAAAGATTTCACAGACTGTTAAATTTCATCTTCTGAACATCTTTTCCAGAACACTACACTAGTAGTACTGAAATCCTCAGCTAGCTCTTTCACTGAATTAATTACTAGTCATATTTCAAGCATCCATGCACAGTACTTTGACTCAAAGGTGCTCAATACAATTCCACAATCATTTACATGAACAATTCATCTTTTGCAGTCACATTCAATTTTATAGACATGTACTCATTCTTACTCTGTTATTTAACTATCAGAGCCCACATGGAAACAGTAGAGGAAAGCTGAAATTAACCTTATTGTTGACTATTTTTGAGAGTTAATGAATGCACAGACACAGTTACAATGTAGATTTATAAACTGGGGGAAAATAGTAAGATCACAAACTAAAACTCTTGCTGTGGGGTTTTCCCTTCACACCACAGGAACAAAGGGTGATTCAGAGAAGTGGCGAAGAGACCAGAATCAAGACTGGAAACATGAAACACACAGGGTCCCAGTTTTTGCTAAGGGACAAAGTTCCACATAAAACCCAAGCTTTATTTCTCAAACTTGAGGAACTCTAGCACTTGGAAACCCATGGGACAGCAAAAGAAAAACACCATGTGGAATGTGTGCAACAATGAGACACACATCCATCCCAAAAACTTGCACGTCCTTCAAAGGGTTTCAGAGCCTTTGGCTCAAAACTGGCTGTGGATAAAGGAGCAATCAGTGCTTATAGGCCCTTCCCACAGGCTCCAGTTTTAAGTCAAGGGCAAGTTGTTTATATCTCTGTATTATCTTGAAGCCTTCAGAAATTTTTCAGCAGAATGAATATAGCATTTGCAAGTCTCCTCTCCTGATGTGACTTCTGCTCCATTCCTGTGCCTATGCACGAGTGTCCATGCCAGGTGACCTGCTGTTAAAGAGGGTCGTGATGTCTTGTCCCCATGGACACTGATAGCTACTGGGATAACAGAACATAGGAGCAAAATTTCCTTTAGGATCCTCAGTTATACAGGAATTACAAGATTATGGCAGAACATAACAGGATTTTGTAAGGAGACCATTATTTGGAGGAGTTTTAGTACTCTGTCTCCAACCATACTAGAGGAGATCAAGAGTTTGGTTCTTTCTGGTCCTCCTCATAACCAAACAGAGTTCAGGGAAAAAAAAAAAAAAAAAAAAAAAAAAAAAAAAAAAAAAAAAAAAAAAAAAAAAAGACTGGAAATTACAGATGTCAGGTCAGGAGTGGAAAATTATTCTGACTAGGCCAGAATGCCAGATCAGAAATAATATGCTAGAGTTTATCAGTTGAAATACCTGAGGCAAAAAAAACCCCTTCTAACCAAGAGCCCAGCTTATCTCACTCTTTATTTTTAAAACATTGTATTGATCAACTTCCTTCCTGAATCATACAGAGGGCAGAAACTGTCCTATAAAGTACTGTAGAAGTCAGTTCATATAGACTGGACATATAATTTTTGCATGCATATGTTCATATAGACTGGACATATAAGTTCATACAGACTGGACATATAATTTTTGCATGCATATGAGCCCACTGCTTGGCCCACTAAGTTTGCATCTTATTCTTTCCAAAGACACATGGCTGCTGGAGGGCAGCTTTGGGCTTTGTTTGCTCTTATAGTCCCATTGCAAGGTGGTCTATCTGAATCCAGGTGGTGGATGAGGACTTTGCAGCTCTGCTCCCCCATTCCTGGTGGTGATACTCAGGCCTCTCTGATTCAAAGCTCCCCCTTATCAGCAACTGAGATTTTGTTTGAAAAGGTGTGGACAGTTTGGACTGGGACAAAAACCAGGAACTTAGGTCTGCAGTTAAGATCTGAAACATTACCTGTACTTAGTGGTTCACCAGTAATCTTGATTGCAAGTAATCTTGATCTTCTCCACTTGTTGTGTGAACTCTAGCACAGTTTTACTTGGAACAGAACTGTAAGAGAGACGTGGGTGGAAGGTGTTTTAGGTGCCTCATGTAGCCCTTATCCACAACAGCACCAGAAGAAGTGAAAGGTGTGTCCATACTCTAGGGTTAGGGTGACTGTCACACATAGCTCCGATTTCCTGCAGCTCCTCTTGCCTTTCTCCCTGACCTTCAGACCGATGCACAGCTACCATGTTGACATAGTTCTAATTCAAATTTTACCCAAACCGATCAGGATATTCTCAATTCACTGCCCTTGAATGCAGCTGAATTAAGACACCAGGATAATAAATGGGCAACCATATTAACAGTGATGTATCTCCCTGTTCCACAGAGCCAACATCAGAGTCATTTTCATGTGGAAGTCATACTGTCACTAGACTTCACTGACATTAAGAACCATTTAAACATTAATTAATAAGCATTTAAACTTACTAGGACATGTTTAGTGAAAAATTCTCCATTGGAGGAATAGTAATTGGCTTTCTAAATTTCACAGATCTCTTAAAAATTATTTTTTCTTTCTGCATGGCCCATTGCTCCACCATTTCAATGTACAGTTCATTTGGTAATCATGTACAGACAGACAGACAACTAATCCATTTCTTCTGATGCTTTGTTTTAAAGTTTCATTTAATGTGTTCTCTTCATAAGAGAATGAAGAATGTAGCAGGAGGAAAAAAAATGTAAATGAAAGCATTTATCATGCCTAAAAGAGATTGTTAATATTCAGAAACTCACTGACATTCCAATAGTAGTAGTAATTTTCAAGCCCTCTCTTCAGGAGTGAAAATATAATGGAAAATTAAAGTCTGCTGTTCCCTGCTTCATGCTACTGTATCTACTTATTTTAAAAAATCAGAACGGGCAATTCATCATTTCACCCCGTGTCCAAAGATTGTGAATACCTTAAAAGGTGAGCTGGAAAGGTCTGGGGAAAAAAAAAAACAGAGAGGAAGAGAAAGAAAAGATCAAGCCCACCATTAATTAGGAGACAGACATTTCAAACTGATATTTAAATTATACATTGTCTCCCACCTTCTTTTTTTTATATCCCAGCCTCTTCACTCAGTTGAAACACACAACCACAATCAAGTACAATTATTTCTGTACCCTTACTGACCAGCCCAGAAGCAAAGGAAAGACAGGATTTTATTCAGCAATCCAGAGCTCTTCCTTGTCCTTTTTATCTTAGCTTTTTTTCCCCTTAGCTCTTATACACAAGATACAAAAATAAAGAGAATTATAAACCACTAAATAAAGTCAGCTTCTTTTTGCCTTCTTGCAGACTCCTTTTTCCAGGCTCACTCACTCAAGACACAAATGTGGCATGCCAGCACCTCTGAGTTTAGTGCAGAGCTCATCAGAAGTGGATGAACAGTTTCAAAATCCAGGAGGAGAAAGCCATTCTGCACCATGCCATAGTGCTGCTAATCTCAGTTACTGGTGAGCCCTTGTGCATCTCACTAACAGTCTGGGACACTAGGCTGATGCCCACAGGAGATCAGAGTACATCCTCAGTAAAGGCAGACTGTACCAACTCCACTGAGCACAATGTAGTTATATCATTTTAGACCACAGTGATATTTTCATTACAAACATCAATAACTGAAGACTTTTTAAAATCCTGCTGGCCATCTGTCACTCTAAGTACAGCTATAGAAACACTAACCTAGACCCTGTGGGATTAGATAATGTTATTTCACCTCAGAAGTTTTCATCACCAATTGAGACCACTCAGTGACCAATACCACTGCTGACGGAACTATCAGAGAGCTTCCAATAAATTTTTTACAAATGCTTTTATACAAGAGGATTGTGTGCTCTTAAAATGTTGTATTCTCTGAAACTGCACCAGATTCAACAAGAAACCTTAAAATAACTGCATTTCTAGTGCTGACCTTTACTAATTATGAACACAAAGCCTACTTAATGTCAATGGGAAAGAAAAGACCACGCCATCAGAAAGCTGACTTGCATGTTTACAGAGATACCATGAGCTCATCAGAGTAGTATCTTTAATTTAATGCTGCTTTTACTTCGAATATAACACCAGCAAATTGAAACCTTCACATTTTAAACAACTATTGATTTGTTTGATTTATGAATACAAAGAAAACTAAGTAGTCAAAATGCTATTTGGTCTGACTGAATTTGGTCTTTAGCTGGAAATGCTTCTGCCCAATACAGACAAAGCCTGCCCTCTAGTGCACTCTGTCCTTCGTAGTGAGAAACCCACCTGCATCAAGTGACTTGTACTTGGTATCTAGCAGAGAAATTGAGCTTCTGTGATTGCTTTAGTTCTTTCTCAGATGAAAGTAACAGATTATTTAGTTAAAAGTGCTTGATTCTTTGAGCTAGAAAAAAGTTTTCCGTTCAAGGTTAAATCACAATAAATCCCCAGCTGAATGAGAAGGGACATGGGCGAAATGCAGTGCACAAACCTGAACATGCTGCTTTAGTACCACTGGAGCCACCTCTGCAAAAGAACAAAAGGAACTTCCTCTCTGAGACTCACCAAAGCTGCCATCTGCTCTCCAGCAGCCAGGTGTGTGCAAAGAAGGCATAAAACTCCCACAGATACAAAACCTGTACACATTCCCAGCTGAACACCACTGGCATAGTCTCAGCAACAGCACTTGCTGCACTGCACACCTGTGTAATGGCTCTGGTTGTTATACTGACAGCGTAGAGCAATGACACTCAGTCCCATCTGGAGCTGCTGACTGTGCTGGAGAAGCATTTCCCTGGTTCTTTAACATAATAGCCTTGCACCCAAGCAAATCTGACAGAGCATACAAGAAGGGAGGGACAGACAGGGGAATAAAGGGGTCCTTGCTATGTCCTTGCCCCACTGTGCCATCCTTTGTCAGAGCAGCAAATTCAATTATGTCCACATGCTACAAGCAACTCATGGCGAAAAACAGCATAAGGCGAATCTTTCATCCCTTTAATTATACCCTTAGTGATATACAATGTACCTGCTTGACTGAAGTCTTACCCAAAAATGTACCACAGGAGACAGGAGTATGCAGACAAAACTCATTGTCTGAGTTCCTGTTTCTCTTTGGGGTGGTTTCAGGTACTGTGTGAGAATTCTAAGTGAAATACTTCACAAAAAAGTACAGGCCAGATTCTCAGGTCACTTTAGAAAACTGTATTGGATTTGCCAACAGGAACCTCCGGGCCCTGGCTCAAGCCATCTGGATACTCATACTTTCTATACTGGTTCACCTCTACATGTTTTACACCTCTCAAGAAATGCCACTGAAAAAGATATCCTAAATGTGGTGAAAGAAGGGTTTTCTTCAAGTGATTCATATTAACCAGTCTTAGAATTTCAACACCTCACCATAAAAGCAAAATCTTGAGCTTTATTCTGGGAAAAATAGCAAAATCTTGAGCTTTATTCCGGGATAGCCCATGTAGTAGAATCAGGAACCAGAGTGCTGCTCAAAGTGACTTAGCTTCTTTCTCTGCTTGGATTCAGTTCTTCACCCTCACTGGCAGAGCAGGGAACTAAAACTGGCGTGGGAGAGAGCAATGGTTTGGGTTTTCCTTACAGAGAGAGCATGCAGTTCATTGTGATTTGCCAGAACGTGGAAAGAGCAAGTATTTGGCAGAAGGTGAAGGAAAGCTATTTGTGGTAAATGACAGTGAGGGTTCAAGGCTGGGCAGACAGACGGAGGTTTGCATCAGTGAGAACAGGCAGAAAATGAGAGCATCTTAGTGGCATATTTATGTAAGCTTGTTCTTCTAGGCAACAACCTGAGCAGCTGCATTCACTTCATGCACAGGCATCTCTAAGGATCCTCTCGTATATGGAAATTACTGAAATCACAAATTAACTACATTTGTCTCCCTGATGCATTGCAAGAGCCTTTTCACTAGGCACAGCTACTCAGTGCAGTAGACTCAGAGAAAAAATAGGCTACAATGCACAGAAAAAGTGTTCAATTGTGTTCCTCTGAGGCTCTAGGAAACCGTAACTAATTACTGTTATTTAGAGAGAAAATGTAATTAAACCACTTGGGGTAGACAGTGCTCTGATCTGATGGGAGGAGGGCTGTGCAGTCACAGCAAAGTGAGGTACGTGAAAATATATGTTTGCAGACCAGCTGTTAGATATTTTCTTTACCCACTTCTCACTTGTTGGATTAATGTATTCCTGAAACTTGCCCCAAATGTCATAATCACTTTCTGTTAACCCTCTCAAAGGTGTAAGAATATCTTCTAAATACCAAAGGCATTAAAAATCTCGCTCCTATTTTGTGTTCAGTGGACAGCACAACAGACGGATCCCCCATTCCTGCTGCCAGGAACCAGGCGAGGGGAGGCAGGACATCCCAGACAGCCAGTACCTTCTGCTCTGATGTGCTTGCATATCCCAGCTGACAGAAACCAGACAGGATACAGTGCTAGACAATGCAGATGCAGCCCACTTGCCTTTTTACTGTACTTGCACAGATAGCAGTACTAGCTTTTCTAGTTTTATTCCTTGTAACAATTTTTTTTCTGTCTGTTTTGGGACCTGGAAGATTTCAACTGCATTAATATGCTTCAGTCCTCAGTCCCATCAGAAAATGTTTGTTCCTTGGACAGAATATGAATGATTCTAATGGACTAACTTAGCTTCCACTTCCTCATACTAATGTGAGAATTAATGCATAAAGTACCAACAATTTGAAATGGACACTTAACTTACATTTGGACAAAAAGAGAATGACATATACAAAATATTTGCCTTCCTTAAAGTGCTTCCACACTTCTGTGAGCTTTGTTGATGTAATTTCATGACATTTCCCTTGCTGCTGGAAAGGCCACCTTGAAAGTAGCAATTATGCTGGACTTTGAAGATCTGAACCATAAGACAGTGACAAGAAAAAAAGATATACTGTATTTATCTAATCCCTGCACTTCCCATCCTACTTGGATTTGGAAATCAGACATTTAGCAGTAGAGGACGGCAATTCTGCAGAAGTAAATGTGCATTCAGTTTTATGGTTTACTCAGTAAGGCCTGATCTTCCTTAATATTTGGATTTTTTTTTTCCTTTTTTGCCTTCTTGACTAACTTGAATGTCCAAGAACATTTCCATACTAATAATAATTGTATAGCATTTTCAAAAATGCTCATAAGGTGAATGGTAAAAGAGGTGAGTGATGAAATCTGAGAACATTCTCACTGGATAATTTCAGATGAACTGTCACTTCTGTTTTAGTTGCTGAACATTTGATATCCTGTTGCACTACTTAAGGGATTAAATAATTACTAGATCTACATGAAATTGGTAAAATGTGATGGCTGATGTTTCCTGAACATTTTCAGTGACCTGTCATTAGCATTAGAAAGGAATTGCTTCCAAATCAGCTTCCAAAAACATACTTCTAACATAAAATTTTTCTATGAAAATTTTCCATTGAAGTACAAGTTGCTTTTTGAAACTGGCATTTTAGACCAGCTGTTAATATTTCTGACACGTACTAACTAATTGCGAGATTGTGTCCAGCAGGTCAGGGGCAGTAGCAGACTTGGAAGGCAGAAAATTCTCTGTGCTCTTCAACACTACTCTGTTACTATTTATCTTCTACTGTGAAAACAGCCTTTTACTCAAGAACCTGGAGTGATGAGGCAGGCACAAATCAGCTTCCATGCACCCTACTCACATCTGCTTCCACCAAATTAATAGTACTTACAAAATAGTGATAAACCAACACAGAGTCACATCCTCAAGGAAAATTAATTTAAATTATTCTTCTTTACTCATTTGAACCATATCACACTCCAGAGAACACAGTGAGTGAGATATATGCTAATCAAGAAGTTTAAAAAGTTCAACTGTGTGCATATTAACAAATATGCTAAATTTAAATTATGAAGTATTATTTTCAATTGAGTAGTCTTTCCTGAATTTAAAGTGTCAAACTTAAAATTTCAGCAGGACTATTTCTCAAGTTAGATCTTCTGTATGAAATAACAAGAGAAAACATATGGCTGTTTAATGAAATTGAGTGTAAGTCTAAAAGCAGACATATATTCTTCCAGCAGTGACTCATATGCAAATCTAGAGAACAGAATCTCAGTAACTTTCCCAGCTAACATAGAGTTAAAACTCAGTCATTATATTCACTTTATTAAACTGATATTTCACCCTAATTATGCATGGATGACTTAAGTGGAAATCATAAGCTATATTTCAGCACTATGGAAGCAGGATTCCACAGAATGGTAGAAAACCAGTAGCAGTGGAAGTTGACTGGAAGAGGATCTTTCAAAATTAATGTTATTCTGCATTTATGGTTGGCCATAACATTATTTCCACTGTTGCTGACATTGCAGATGTCTTCTTATCAAAAAACATATTTTATGTAATATTTGTAATTAAAACAAGTATTTTCTCTGAGACACAGAATACTAACTTGCCAGCTATGTTCTGCCTTGATTTCACACCTCCACCGTATAAACACAGGTTTAACTCATAAAAAGAAATTGGCTTGGTAAGTAGCTGAGAAATATTTGACAACATTAAGAAAACATATTTGGCCATTTCTTGTGGTAACACAAGCCCAAGAGTACTGAAAATTAAGACATTTGAGACACTTTCTAATGAACCTTTTGCTCAAAAGCCAAATCTCAGAACACCACAAAGCTAAAACCTACCACCTGCTCACTGGCATTTTAAGAAGACTTAAATTTTGACTGCACCGTCATCCATGAACTTTTTCTCTCACCGAACCAGGGAAGGCAGAAGAAAAGCTGGCCATCAGGTCAACAACCCCTCCAACCCATAGCCCATCCTCAAGAGACTCTCTTTAACCACCAAAATGGAAAGAGGAAAGAAGTTAGCACAAAGGAACTGCAAAAGCCTCCAGTGGTATACAAATCTTCCTGGCTTTTCATCTGATGCAGCTGGAGAAGGAAAGGCTAGTGAATATCAGCCCATACAGCAACACTGTCACTACCCACACTTACCCTGTACTTCCTTATCTTTTCATATGTTCCAATACCAGTGAAGGAAAATCAGACCTGGGATGTAGCCCCTGGGTAGGATGAACTTTGTAGCTTTTGTAGTATTTGCCAATTTATCAGTTTCATAAGATGTAACAACAAAAAGAGCCCATGATTAGTCGTCAGTTTATTAGCAGGGGAAGTGAGCTGCCTCCAGAAAAAACAGAAGAAAGGAGGAAAAGTCAGGTCCTTTTTATCAACCTTTGGTCTCATACTCCATGTAAGACCTAAAAATTCAGGCAATACATAACAGTCCAATTATCAGCTCTAAAGCTGATAAAGCTGTGCCTTTTGGCAAGAAAGGAATTCAGGGCCATTGACTTAAAAAGACACCCAGCTACATGAACAAGGAGATGTCTTTCAGAAATATCTGTTGCCTTTAAACATTTTTTTTTTTCCCCACATAAACTTACATAGGAAGCATGGGGAAAGTAGAGCTGTGTAGGCATATTCATAGCCATGTAAATTTGAGGGGAGCAGCCTCAGAATTTCAGCCAACTTAGGAGAGTTTTTCCAAACCAAAGTCAGCCACTCTATCCTTGTTCAGGGGAGGACTGGACAGAAGGAGGACAAGGGGGAGGTCTCGACTTCAAGGCTGTTGCACAAGAGGTCAAAGAAGAGAGATTCAGACGAAGGACTGTGTACTTTCTCACAAACCTAAAACTTTCCTGGACTCTGTGAGGGAAAAAAAGTGAGTGTGAAGAAAAAAAAAGAAATAAAATATCTTTCCTAAGTTTCCATTTCAGTGTTTGACATCTCATGTTGTATGAAACAATAAAAAAAGAGCTTATGCAAGTTGGTGGTGAATGAGTCTAAGATGCTGTTCCTTGAGCCAAAGAATCCAAAGACACGGAATCATAGACTATCCTGAGCTGGATAGCACCCATAGGGATCATCGAAGTCCAACTCCTGGCCCAGCTTTCACAGCTGAAAGGGAGCCAGATGAAGGACCTGACCTGGGGACTGGGCACATGACCAGTCCCTACCCAGTTAAGTGGTACTTAGCAGAGCCAGATACAGTGGCAGAACCTTCTTACAACAGGCCAGACCAAAACTGATTCACATTTCAACAGTAAAATACAGCTTATCTTTTCTGTGACTGCAATGGATAACAAGGGTGGCATTTCACCTCCACTGCTGTGGTAACAGTAATATAATTGAAATTCATTCCGATCAGAATCCTTTCTGCAGGAATACAAATAATCTTAATTACACAATGGTACTGCATTTGATTTTGGCTATCTATCCTAAATGATATTTTTAGGTCTAATTCATATTCTTTTCATCTAAAATGAGAACACAGTCTTTTGGCACTGAAATTACATCTGGTCAAACAGCTACAACAAGAAAATCTAGCCATTATGAATACAGGCTGGAGCCTGGGTAGACACTCAGCAAGCAGAGACGAGAGCAGATTCACTGCCTGCTGTATTTACAAAACAGCAGAGATTATATTGTTAAATTCAAGTGAAGGTGATTCAGAATAATTTAGTTAGGAAGTCATATGCTATGCTGGTGCCATTGCCTAGGGGATAAAACTGCAATTGTAAAAATTATTTTTCTAATTCCAAATCTTTAAGGTAAAATTAGAAGGATGGAATAAACATCAATATATCATCATGCATAGCATGTATGACACTCCAGAGCTGCTGTTATATAACAAACTCATGGTATATGTATTCCAGGAAAAAACACGACATGAATTGTAGTATGGCAGTGAAAAATTAAGAGGGTTAGGGATGTTATTGAAAAATATTAACGCTTCCTCCAAGTACAAATCTATGGACCTACAGATCTTTCAAGTTTTATAGATTCTAGATGTGATTCTTTTCTTCCTGAACATTACTTTACATGACAGAAATTGGCTAACAGTTATTCCTGTCTCATATGAAAGAGAAGTCAGAGTTTGGACACTTGAGTGAATGCTGCAAGAACCTCTGATCCTCTCAAGAGCTCACCTGAAGCATTAGGAGAACAAACAATCTCCATTTCATGCTATGTGTGGGTGCAAAGGTTTGTTCTTACTGAGAGTGCCTGTGTATCCCATCCCAAAAAGGACACTTCACAGGCTTCTATCTTAGTGAACTGCTTTTAAAGCACTCCCATAACAGAACCATTACTGATTTTAATGATTACACTTGGGGGAGGGGGGGTGGGGTGGTTAAAACAGGAAGAAAGGAGTGCTTTTTCTATATGTTTCCATAAAGAACAAAAAGATCCTTTTGCTCTTGTTCTCTTTAGCTACTCAGAATGATCTTGGTCAGGCCACAGGGATTAAAAATGCACAGTATCTAGAGAAATGCTTTTTAGGCAAAGACAAATAATGAACAAGCAAGAAGTAAACTGTAACATTCAAGGCCGAGGCTTATTTAAAAATGCAGACTTCTCTTTCAACAGATCAGTTTCTATATCCAAAAGGCACAAATTTCATCTCTACAAATATTAAAGGAGAGGTAGAAGGGGGGCTGTCTGAGCCTCTAAAGGATCCTGCCTGCCCAAATTCCTATTTGTTTGGGATACCACCAGTACTTTGTATGCTCCAGCAAGCCAGGAAAAGTGGCGGAAGACCAGCTTCAAATGAATAGGACTCTATAGGCCAAGCTTTCTGAATGGAAGAGATCTCTCCATGGATATTCTGATAATAGAAGCCTTCAGATCTAAAAAATATCAATAGAAGACACAAACAAACACAAAAGAGGACAAAACTGATTAGCAGTTTTTGTATTTGATTTTAACCATCCTTTAAACTGGAAGTGACATTTTGTCAGAAAGCCAGCTTTGCAATTCCTTATATTTCATTTTTGTGACAAAACCTAGCAGCATGTCTTTTGCAGTTCTCCCTTATTTATTAATTCCATGAATAAAACATTTTTCTGGTGACTAATTCACCCTGACTATTTGGCCACCAATCTTGCCCTTTTTATTCCCTTAGGGAATGGACTTCCTTGCAATTTAAATGGCAGGGCTGATGAACACTTTAATGATGGCATTCTACACAAGTGGTACCATTTTTTCTCGAGGAGCTGATTTACCTGGTTCAAGAAAAAAAAACCACAGTGCTTCAATTAAGGGATTTAAATTATTCATAAAGAGGAAAAGTTCCACATCTTGATCAAATGTTGTCTGCCCATTTCCTTAGGTGATGCACATAAGCACAGTAAAACAATAGCATTTTTTAAACCAGTTAGCACTGAAGAGGAGAAGAATCACTAGTTACAGCAAACCTGGAGCAAGCACAGTAAGAGTCTTTACAGAACTTGGACAAAAGGCACTTGCTTAGCTTGAAACAATAGACATCCATGTTGTATCACCCTAAGACAGGTAGAGACATCTTTCTATAGATCTCAGCACTCCAAATGTCTTGGCTTAGAGAGACAGGTATCTGCCAAGGAAAACTGGAGTTTTCCCTGGAATGGGGAATGTAACTCCCCTTCCCTCCAAATTATTATAATTTTGCAATTAAGGGCTTTCAGGCAAAGATTTGGGAATAGGAATAGAAATTCTTTACTAGGAATATTAAAAATACCCAAATGTAGTAGTACAGAAAAATAAGCAAACAAAATAAACAGAAAAAAAACTGAAAACCCCTGACAGAGTCAGGGATGTGACCTGACACCCTGTTGGTCAGGGTGTTAGAAGCAGTCCAG